>JAODPA010042151.1:0-73818 GCA_025585075.1 Nepenthes mirabilis | reverse complement strand
GTTTGTGCGGTGATGTGGAGAATGCAGTGAGCAGGTAGCGGAAGGCCTGACTTCCTTGATACACCGCAATGGGTGGCTAACTTTTCCGTGATCTCAGAAGATGTTGGGAAGGAGAGTAAGTTAGCTATCGCCAACGGAAGTGAGGTGGTGCTCAACTCTGACGCGTCGCTCTCGTATTATCGATTAGAGAAGAGGGGAGTAGTAAAGTATGATTAGCCGTTTGAATTCTTCATTCAAAGGGAAGCAGCCGATGAAGATGCTGAAGGAGAGGAGATCCCTTTCTCTGTGGGGTGCGAGGGCTCTTATACGCCTCTCCCCATTGGATTCTTGGGCGCCAAAACGCCCGTTGCTTGGACCATCACGCCGCTGGTCACTGTCGTAGACCGCCGGTCACGCCGGTGGCCACTCTGCTACAGTTTGCAGGCTTGTGGCATTGATGGCCACGCTTTATTATTCTTGGAACGAGGAGGGGCTTGCTGCCTGCAGGTGGTTGCGTGAGCCGCTGGTGCTGCGCCAGCTGATTTTCCGTCGTTCCTCCCACGCCTTCCCGCCTGCAGCGCATTAAATGCGCTGCAGGTTTCCATTCCAGCGTGGGCCTCCCGTGCGTGCTAGTTCTTGGACTGGGCTTACTACCTCACGTGGGCCTTTGGATCCTCCGCGGGCCGCAGCTTTCTTCATGGGCTTGAATGTCTCGTAGGCCAGGATATGGGACCCGGTAATAATAATAGGGCCATCGATTTCAATTTTTCCCCAAACAATTCGGTTACTCGTCTCTCCTCTTCGCCCCCAATTTCCTCTCTCCAGTTCTGTCTGCTCCTGCGTCGTTTCTTCACTGTGGCCGACCGAAGATTCTTTCTCGCCGGCCAAATTATTCGGCCATAACAAATTTCTGGTCACGTCTCTCATCCACCACGTCTATATATTGCGGCTTTTCTTTTCCTGCCGGGGCATTCATTCGACCGATTTTGGCAGAGAGAGGAACAGGAGGAAGGGAGCAGTGAGAGAGAGAGTAGTGAAATCATTAGAGAGAAAAGGGAGGACGGGAATGTTGCTGTGCTCCTGTCGCTGTTAATGCTGTGAGCTTCCGTGCTGCTGTCCCTATACGCATTGTTACGGTGCGACGTGCTCTATTTTGTCGAAGAGGAAACAATCAGGCAAGTGAATTCCTAACTCATGATAAATTCTATCTTCTTGCATGCGTTTTATCTTCCTCTTGATCTGCTCTTGTTTTCTTTGTTTTAATTGGATTATCATTAACTCATATTCCTAAATCAAATTTTCTTGATAAACACATTGCATCAATGTGGTGTAGAAATGTGGGTACAATTTGTGAGATTTTGTAACCGGCAGCTACGTTCGTTCTTAGACTCTTGGATCTGTTGATTGAACCCTATCGTGTGCTGTGCTGTGTTATCTTTGCGCGTCTGCTAACTTCTCCTGATGCTAGAAGTTTTGATGGGTATCTGGGTATCGTGTCCTTGTAAAATTTAGAGCAAGGATTGTTTGTATCATCATTGCATTAGTCACGTATTACACGCGTGGATCTCTTGGTTTAATTTTGGATTGCTTAATTCTGCACCGGCTGGATCTGCGCCTGTGCACCGAGCCTATCCTCGAGTCAGCCATTTTGGGCGTAGCTGAGGTGTTCCCTTGAACTGGTAGAATTGAGAAATATTTTTAGTTGAAATGAATTTTATTAAGCTATGATTTTCACATGTTGTTGCTGGAACACTTTGTTAATGAAATTGAGTAAATTAAGTTGTTTCAGGTTGGAATTTTAGTGACTGACAAAGTCGGTAGGTGAACTGTTATGGCAGTTTTAATAGCTGCCGTTCTCATCGTGAAATAATTGATTTGATGAGTGCTTTGGTTGTGTTTATGTTACTGTAATGCTTATGGATGAATTATAGCTATTAGACTAAGGGTTTGGATGGATTGCTGTTGTTGTTTGACTGACAGATTTGAGGTGCATCTTTAATGATTATTGGTCTGTTAGTTCATGATGTAAGGTTATACAAATCTTTAAATGCCTTCTTAATGAAGTATGATATGTCAATCTTTTAGTTCGGTGTGGCTGGGGATGGCGATCGTTAGACACTTAAGGTTCATGCCCGATCGTCGGGAGAGAACTCAAATAAAAATAATATTTATCGGCTTTCATTCAGTAGTGGTAAATTAGTGAGAAAATTATTATTTTATAGCCTTAGAAGTAAGGTTACTGAACAAGTAGGGCAATATTAATCGGGTTAAATTCAACAAGTTGACGAGCATGGTGACGCATGAGCAGATTCTTGATTGTTAGAAGAATTGAGTTAGTTTTGGGTCTAGTGGTGGAATTGGGTGTATAGAGGCATTGTTTTATGAGCTGCGGGATTTGGTATGTTGTCATGGGCCAATGGGATGCTAGGAGTCAATACTTAATGTGTCTATAATCTTTCTCAATTTCTCTTGATGATTGCCCTCTTTGTATTAATTTTGATTGCGTGAGTACAGTCTTTATTAACTCTGAAGGATACTATTGTTATAATTACGAAGTTTCTTTGTAGTATACTCGATTACGTGATGTATGTTATTTGCTTCCTATAGTTAACATAAGTGAGATTATATAAAAATATTACGGTATCAAGTAATATGGAATATGTAGCACTTTAGTGTAGTCACTAGTCATTTGATACTGATTTTCGTATCATAGTGGTGTTGAGGTATATTACTTACCGTGAAGGGATACTTATAGCCGTGTGATCATCGTACAGTGTAGTATTGAGGAATGTCACGGTGAAAAATATTAGGTTTGACATGTTGAGATGATTTCTAAACTTTGTTGGGAAGATAAAATGTACTATAGTAAGACGTCTGTATTTTGTTTGGCAAAGTCTCAATAGATCATGGATTTGATCATATGTTAAACTTTCGAGTGTCAGTTATCTCATGGTATGTATCCAACTGTTTGGGGAAAATATACGTGGCCTTTGGTTATGGCGGTAGAATAAGATTTAGGGGATTCTTCGTGTTATCTAGTTATTGATGATACTTCTTGAGTTCAGGATTTATTAGAATCTATACGTTACATTAAGTAGAATTCATGTGTTGAATTTAGTGAGATTCAGATTTTATAGAATTTATAATACTTATTGTTATTTGGTTTTAAGGTTATTCGTGCTAATATTCAGATCTATTCTTATTTTTCTCGTGATGTTGAATTCTGGAGGAATTCTTGCTTGTTATTGATGAGATTCGGATTCTATGGAATCCTATTATCTTTGTGACATGAAGGTCTGGTGAGATTTGCTCTTGTTATTACTTTTTTGTCGTAATTATGATGAGTTATAAATTCTTGATTGTTAGGTTTTATATTACTATTGTAGCTTTTCTATTTTGATATTACATATCCGATACTTTTATTATATTATATGTTGTTGATTAGTATTATTTGTTGGGTATTTGGCTCATTATTATATTTTATTAGCTCGAGATTTGAGATGATGATATAGTACATTTGTTGCAGTTGGTGATAGTCAGGATCCTACATTTGTTGCATGATTTTCATATAGAGATGATTCTGGAAATTAGTTGTTATCGTGCCATTTGGTGATAGCTAGGTTATACTTTGATTAAAAGTTGATGGTTTTCTTTGTGCTACGACCTTTGATGTTAATAGTTTTTATTTTTGTAGATAATTGTTCGAGCTATTAATAAGATGATGATTTTATATAAGAAAATATTAAAATTATGATGAATATTAGATAGTTTTAAGTTTTTAAGATTTCTGCATAAGCTGTCTAGGATGAATCTTATGAATAGAGCTCGAGTTGCCACAGGCATGGCCGTGTGCAGGGAGTTGGGCAGTAGCTGAGGTGATGCAAGCCTTGGTGCGGGACTGATTAAGGTCCAGTTCATCGGCGCCATGTGGCGTTTGTGTGGGGCATGTGTCAAGCCATAGCGATGGGCCTGAGCCCGGTGGTATTTGGCTGTGTCGGCATACTCGGTTTGGGACAACGGCCCTAGCGTTGGCAACTATAGTGGCTAGCAACGCCCTTGGCGTTAGGCGGTGGTGACGGATGCGGCTGGGCATCCCTTGAGCCTCTCTCCCCTATCTACATTGTTTTGGCTTTTCTCTCTTTCTCACCTCCTTCCTTGTTTTTTTCTTAGATGTACTCGTCCCGCCTTTAAATAGAGGAGAGTTTACTTCTTGATTGGCAGTTAACACAGGTTAGATGCTAGGTGGCACTTTGAGCTGCATGCGGGCCACCTAGTGCTCATATGGCTAGGCGTCATATCACGTCCTAAATCTCGATCCCTTCACTAACAATTATCCAATATTTTTAATTAACCAATTAATTATCTAATTAATATTGAACGTAAATTTTATGTCGATTCCTCGACCGACTAAATAAAATATTAAACTTAGACACAGGACCCGAATTGTGCCACATCTTATGTGGCTCCGACACCGACCCAAATTGTGATGCCGAACCATTCGTAAGGAGCTTTGTCTCTATCGTATCATAATCAGAGTAATCATCACAATAACTAAATACCACATCTATCATATAGTCGGAAGACCGACATTTCTTGACTTACAAATTAAAATCAACATAAATTATATCAGCATGGTACTAATTAAACTAACATTCGTCTAACAACTTACAGACCATAATTTGATTAACATAACACATTAAACTACTGTCCGAAACTAAAATACAACATTAAATTACTGTCCGGAATCAAAATATAACATTAAACATTTCATAATTCTTATCTAAACTCTTCATAAACAACTCATTCTTTTATCCTAATCGTCTTGCAAGTATTTGAGCGTTTCATTTGAAGAGGTTAATAAAATAGAAGTAAGAAATGAGCTGAAAACTCAATAAGGTAAATAATTTCATAATTGAATATATAACTTGCATTAAAACATATATCGGAAGGAATGATAGAATCAGATGCAATGACATGAGTTTTCCATAATACTTATATAGGATTTTTAGATTTATCTTTTCAAAATTCTTTATTATATTCTTATTCAATTTCATGTCATCAAATTATGTTGAAACTTGATTTTCTTAGGGACTAAGGGCTAGTAGGGCCTTACCGACTAAATGAGCGAATAATCGAAGCTTGGCTTATATTTATTTTCATATAATCAAAGGTCGTACACTGCTATTCAAGACTCGTGGGTGTGCCATTGTATATGTAATCTTGTAGATGGGTTGAACGTCGCTTTCACTGGCGGATTATAGGTTTAAACTTTGATTACTATTATAATATATTAAGGTATACCATAATATACTATCTGTTGAATCATAATCATGGTCCAATATATATACTTATAAAAACTCTACACATTTCTTCATATTTCATAATTTTCTCATTTTGGAGAAAATGCTCATAATTTTTAACAAAATTGTAGAATTTTCTCTTCAAATTCTGTAAATTTTTTGCATGAAACACTTATATTTTCTACAAAAATTTAGCTATGATAATTTTAAAATATGGAATGCTAAATTAGTATGGTAGTGCAGCAAAATTCAACAAAAATGCTGAAAAATCAGCAACTTAGAAATGCCTGAGCAATTCAATTCAAATAGCATACATGTAGAGCCAAATTTACTGAAATTCAGAACATACAAGCATTCATTTAAAGGTCCAGAACATATTGTAGTAAGATATACGAAATTCATTATATATAAAGTCATTAAACCATAAATTTAATACATGTAAGCAAGGAAGTTGCAGGAAGATGGCTGAATTTCCAAAGTATATGAACAAATAATATGATTCTTCATAAAAATTACAAGGAATAGGAGTGGGAATACATGCGTGTGAAATTTTAACAATTTGCCATGAAAATATATCATATATGAGCATTTGAAATAAGAAATGATTAGTGAATTGAGAAAGAAACAGCAACAAGAGAAAGAGGACTTGGAATGCATTTTCCTTAACTCTAAATTATCAAAATTTTAGCTTTGATTTACTTGATTTGAGCTTCTTTGGCTTCCTTCTTCTCTTTCTCTCTCTTCTCCTTTTCTCCTTCTCTCTCCTCTCTAAATTTTTGTTGAAAAATGATAGAAAATTAGCTAAGTCTCATATTTATACTAAAGTGGCGCTCGAGTGCTGGTCGGGCTCACATCAGGCGCCACGGCTAGGCATTGCGGCATACAAGCGCCACCTCGGGCATGCTTTGAGCGCGGACATTCTGTCTCAATGCACTTCGGGTGTGCCTCAAGCGCGTCTATATTGTTTTGGGCACTTAGGTGTTGATCAGGCGTCTATCAATCGTGGTTACTCTATCTATCCTATGCATCGGCTCACGTTGGGCACCGGTTAGGCATTCACCAACTCGATGTAATTTAGTCCAACTTTGACTTTTGACCTAATTTTTTTCATCTTTTAACCTCAATTTTAATTATATTAACTAATCAAGTTTACAATAAAATTTCGGATTCGAACCTTACACATCAGGTGCACAAGCAGGAACCTTCGATTGGCTTGTTAATTCCGGTCCCGTCCTCAGTCATCTATTCATCTATTCGAGTTTTTAATTTTCTCTCATCCAAGTTAATTTTTTCCCATCTGGGTCTTTCATTTTTTTCCATATAGGTCAGTTATTGTAGGTCTCTAATTTTACACTTTTTTTTTTTTTTTGTTTAGATCGAGAGAAATTTATTAAATTGTTGACAAGTTGGTTCTTATTCCATCAACGGATGATGCATAATATAGACAAACATATTAAAGCATGCCTAATAATGTGTATTGGAAGTCATAAGATTCTTAAAGGGCTGATCCATCTTATCAAAATTTCCTTGTGTCCTTGTCGAGACTATCACCACATTGATAAGATCTTGACACACTTCGAGACTTCCTCCTTTGCAAAGCTTTATTTATTATATCTGACCCATCATCATCGTTCTTGAGTTTATCAAGTATCAGCAACTTCAGCTCAAGAATTCTACTTGCCTACTGATATCTTGTGTCAATATACTTTGTTAAGGAATGAATTGAGTAATTCTTAAAAAGGTGACTATCACAAAGTAATACACGTTGATCTTGTCAGAAACCAAGTTCTTCATTTAACTTTCTCATTACAACATTCTCCTAGTAGCTACTCTCACTGTGATATAGTCAACATCCCTTTTAGAAAATGTAACAAACTTTTATAACTTCAACTGTCAATATATAACTCATCTTGAAAGCATGATTGAATATGCCATGGTAAATTATTGATAGTCAGTGTTTCCCACCACATCAGTATACACAACTGAAACAAATTTCTCATTGTTGAATAATAAGTATACTTTAGAAGTACCGCGAAGGTACTGGAGGATCCACTTCTCAGTAGACCAGTGATCCTTTGCGGATTGGAAAGAAATTGACCAACAATCCAACCACGTGAGCAATATAAAGCCTTGTACATGCTATAGCATAAATCAAGCTATACACAACTGGAGCATAAGGTACTCATACCTTGTCAACCTTTGTAGGACTTTCTCGACGGCTTTAATTTTAAATGATTGGCGAGGGGAGAGCTAATCATTTAGACTTCTCCATACTAAATCTTTGAAGAACACTTTCGGTGTAGCTTTCCTAGACATCCAAAGCTTCCTCTCATTTTGGTTTCAAAAGATTCTTATGTTAAGAATCTAATTTTCTAGCCACAATTCTTTTATGTCAAAAGACTTAATTGTTCAATTTGACAATTTGGGTAGAATTTTGCCCTACAATACATGTAATCCATGTAGTGAAAATGATAACAAAGTTTTCTTCCGAAAGCCTTTACACATTTGCACAATAATCTGAAGTAGTAATTTAGTACCTTCACCATCACTGACTTAAACATCTTATAGCACCGTCAAGGAGCCTGTTTTGGCGTATAGAAGCTCTTCTCAATCGACATACTTTATATGCCTTTTCATCCACCTGGAATCTCTCTTATTGATTTGTAAATATCATCTTGCAGATCATCATCGATGAATGTTGTTTGCACATCAAGCTTCTAAACCAATAGATTTAAGCTCCCAACTAAACCAAGAACAATAAAAATATAATAATTTTTTAAAAATGGGGAGAAAATCACCCCAAAATCTCACAATGATTATCATTAGCCTCATCAATGGTAGAAACAACAAGGTCAAAATCAGCTTTTGGTCATCCCGAACATCATGCTCAACATGAATAAGCATTAGTATTAATGGTATTTTATCCATGCCAATAGACGGTCATTTCCATGAGAGATCATCTTCTCATCCTTATCAATGTACTCCGTGGTCTCATTCTCAAACACAACTTCTTTTGATTGGACAATCTTTTTCACCTCAGGATCATGAAACTTTTAGTCGAACTCATCTTAGCCATACCCAAGAAAGATATATTATTGTGTTTTTCATCAAGATTTGACCTCACGTTCTTAGAAATATGGACAAAAGACTTGCAACCAAGTATATGTAAATGAATAGTATCTTTCAACCAAATATATGAAAATGATCAAAGATAATGATGCAGTGCAGTTTCTTCAATCCAACCAACTGTATGGTCCAACCCAAAACTGAGGCACAATCATCATCATTGGTTGTCCTGAAATTCGGTTTTCACAACCTCTATGACATAGTCTGCAGCATCAATCAAGTTGTCTTTGATGTTGTTTCTTTTGTAGATGGACATTGACTAGGTGCCCCTTCCTTCCATAATGCAAACATTGAACCATCATGGAGTTGTTATGCCTTTCGCCGCTCAGGTTACTAGAACCCCTAGCCAAATCTCTTACTGTTACTTGCTTAGTGAAAAGTTGCATAGATTTATTGAGGATGATATCAATAGCTGAATCAGTCCTTAGAAGGTATCTCTCGGACTCTTTTGATATTGGACGGGGAGGTAACCAAGAGGTAAATACCACTTATCAAGCTTTTCATTCATCGTAGTCCAAGTGGAGAACCTTTTAGTCATGATATCAATACCATTCTTTTGATGTTTTTCTCTTTTGCAGGTAAGTAGTATGGTCATCAAGTCATGATGACTCCTTTAAGTCTGCTGTGGAGAACCTTGCGTTTTTTTTCTTTTTAATTCTTCTGTCATATTCTTCTAGTCAAACAAGAGTCCAGGAAAACAATTTAGTCAATGTAGATTTTAGGATCTAACTCATTCTTGAAATCAGAAAGTCACCAGAGGTGATTTTACTTGCCACCAAAAATTGTCTGCCTTCTAGAACTTCAAGGTGCGGTAGCCTCTTTAGGATTTCATCGAACTTTTTCCACATAATAAAATTAGCTCACATCAAATTGTCAAGTTCTCTATAACTTATTTTGATGATGGTGGCACCTCTTTGTTCATAGCATCTAGACACACAAGCCATAAGCTTTTCTAATCCTAGATGACGCAGGTGGATCTAGGAAATAGAATAAATTAAAGAAAGATAACAAAATAATAGAAAATCTGTGAAGTGAAATGCAGAATGGAAAAAAAAAAAAAAAGCTAATCTGCCGCTTACAATAATAAGAAAATAGAGTGGTTACAGGGGTAAAGAGTGATTGATATACTACCGTGAAGGATGTCAATAGAAAATAAAGGGATAGAGGAATAATCTTTAAAAGGGATATTAACAAATGGGAAGTGACTCAATTAACCTTTCAATGATCTACCCAATGATTCAATCAAACCTAGAGTTAGGACTCACTCACCGATTGAAAGATTAAAGACTCCTTAAAATATAAAACTCTTCTTTCTTAAAAGGGATCAATTCTTGTTCTTCTAGTGTCCCTTACTCTGAGATTTGTACTACTTAAAGTAAGTAATCAATCAAGCATTAAGGGGCTTCTTGGAACAATACTTGCCGCATTGCTGCGACAGCAACATTTAACGAGGATTATGGTAACTTGCAGTTGCAACACAGCCACACTTATGGGCCTTGGCCGCAGCTCCTTGAATCATGTTTGGGAATCCATTTTTTTATGTCATAATTGTGAGCATTAATGTCTAGTTTGGTGCCGTTGTGGGTTGGACTATCCAAGTTGTTGGAAGAAGAAATTGTATTCTATCATTCTCCTCTGCATGAAAAAACTCATCCTCAAGTTATGCCATAAATTTAAAGGGGACCGTCTTGCCATGATATAATACTGAACTGTCTGTATGGTGACACAAACTGCCGAGACAACAGATTCTATATTCTCAAAGAAAGCTTTAATGCTCAAAATAATTTTGAGCAAATCTCAAAGAGTGGCCATCTCTAAGGGTGGCAAGTGATCCCGAGAACACACCTAGCCATTGCTGGAAGTCCTTAGAAGGGTCATTTAATTGCTATGGTCATTATCCTTGTTCCAAGAAGTTCACCTAATGTTAGTTTTCTTATTTAAATAAGTACAATTAGCTAAATTTAAATCAAAAGTTTAAGTGAATTATCTCATTAATAAAAAATAATAAGTCCTCTGTTGATGATCTATTCCAAATATTTAGATCGAATGATTTTCTAATGGTGACAGTGTCCCCTTGAAAGCTAAGTGACCACTGATTTTTGTTCTTATTTTTAAATTATCCTTTATTAATTCAAGTTCAGTTTTATCTTCGATGTTCGAGTATTTATCAACTAGTATTAGTGAAGATTGTGACTTAGTGTGTCTAGAAGTCATGAATGAAGAAGCACTGCCATGACTGAAATAAATTATAAAGAAGAGCTTGGTGAATTGAGGCAAGCCAATTTTGATATGCTGAACAGCTAGATGAAATCCTAAAGAGATTATTACACCGCAAAGTTCCTAAATGTAGACAATCTTTGGTGCCAATTAAAATCACTCATAGTGATATCCTTGATTTTGACCGTAAATTTGATTCTAAAGTCTACATCAGTTGGATTGTTTTGCTGGACTCTTATTTTGACCAAAAGAATATGAAGGAACAAATGAAATTGAGATTTTTGGCTACCAAGCTAAAGGGAGCCACCATAACTTGGCTGCAATTCTATTAGAATACTTGTGAAAGAAGGCATCACTTGATGAGAAGTATTTATCTCTTGATTACCTTCCTATCCTAAATCAGAAGAAGATGAAAAATTTCCCTCTGAAGGCTGTCCAAATAACATCAACAAAGGAAAAAACTTAAAGCTGGCTGTTGCATAGAAACCCAACCCAGGCTGTTGTGGAAGAGTCTACAGCCCCACCTGGAAGCTCCTCTACTCAGAAAACGAGATCCCATTTTTATGATGGATGAAAAGACAATAATGTTGATACTTGCCCATGCAAGGAAATGACACTTGAGTCATCAAGATTGATAAATTGGCCAACCATGACCCAATAGAAGTTGTGACAACGTTGATGAAGTTAGTGTGAACAGTCGTCAAACTAAAACTAGACGGCTCAACTCCTCAAGCCCACCTACACAAAAACGATGAAACTAGAGATGAATTCACCTTGATGGATAATCTGACTGGCCATGTCCTAGCCACGAATAAAGGAAGAAATTTACATGTTGATATCAGTGTGGAAGTTTTGAGATTTGATGAAGTCTAGCTTGCTGTAAATCCAATCATATTCTGTTAGGAGAACATTCAGTGATATTGTGCCAAGCTACTAGGAAAGGTTGAATTGTGCCGACTATCTGAATTTGACATTACAAACCTTCCCTACACCAACCATTCAGATTTAAGCCCCACGGGTCTTCCTCTCCTCCACTAAATCACAACTCAAGCAACACTTTGAAGTGCCATTTTCCGAATTATGGCTGCAAGCAAGAGTACATTCCTCCAAAATTTAATGGTGGAAACAATAACCTAAATCAAAAGACCCTAATGGCTCCCTCCAGAATTGTGGAATGCTGTGTGGTTCTTCAACTCGAGGACGAGTTACTTCAAAGGCAGGATGATGCAGTAGCAAACTGTACACATGGCAACACAATCGAGACGGGCCAACCCAGATTCTCACATAAAGTACTAATGCTCAAAATAATTGTGAGCAATGGCAACTAATTCCTAACAGCACACCTAGCCACAGCTGGAAGTCCCTAGAAGGGTCATTAATTGCAACGACTGATTATCCCAGTTCCAAGATTGTGGAGATCCATTATCTAACTAGCTTCTTTCATAAGGCTATATTTATGTTACTTCCTTGAACTCATAAGGAAATCCTAAGCTCTAATTACTTTTGTTATTTAAGTACAATTCTTAGAGCTAGGTAGGCGAAGTTTTAATCAATAAATTTAAGTGTGTTATCTCATTAACTAAGTGTAATAAGTCCACCATTGTTGAGCAATCCCAATACTTAGGTCGAGTGATTCTCTAA
Source organism: Nepenthes mirabilis (assembly GCA_025585075.1). Taxonomy (NCBI): domain Eukaryota; kingdom Viridiplantae; phylum Streptophyta; class Magnoliopsida; order Caryophyllales; family Nepenthaceae; genus Nepenthes; species Nepenthes mirabilis. The sequence goes on along the minus strand of JAODPA010042151.1, from coordinate 61,555 downwards.
GCTAACTATCAAAAATGAGTGAGTCCTGTTGTAGGGTGAGTAATTTCCCAACTATTATTCTTGTTTTTTGATTATCCATTATCAATTCAAATAATGGTTTATCTTTTGTATTTGTATCCGCATCGGATACCTTGTGAACATCACCCTTCAAGGGAACTCTAAAAGAAAGATTGCTAGCGTGAACCATGACATTCAAGGCTCCCCCCACCCCAAGGACCCGGGCAGATTTTCCCTGTAAACATTAGACTTTCCCAATTAATGTTTTATTAATTTTCTCAGCTACATCATTCAGTTATAGCATTTTCGGTAGTGTCTTTTGTGATATTCCCTATGATTGACGGTACTCATCAAATAACCCAATGTACTCAACTTTGTTGTTTTTGGGAATGCGTTTCGTTCTTTCGTATTTATCTTTCAACAAGGCATAAAATTGATTGAAGATATGAAGGGTTTGATCTTTCAACGTTAAGGGATAGACCTCTATTTTCTGGACCAGCCATCAATAAAATTTATAAAAGAAAATGTATCGCCAATAGTTTTTATGTTCATGGATATTCATATATTGGTGTGCGTAAGCTTTAGAAGGCTCAATCTTCTTAAAGAAGGATTTCCACGGAATGAAACTCTTCTTACTTTCCCGCAGGAATGAGTGCATGTGCTAAACTTTGCTTCATTCACTCCCACAATAAAAATCCTACTTGGCTGAGCAATTAATCCCTTCTCGCTTTTGTCGCTAAGTCTCTTTTGTTGTAGCTCTGAAGAAAAGTTGCTCCTAGGCATATTGATGTTGCCGATCACAACTGAGACTTACAACATATATGAACTAGAACCCTTCTTTCCTTGTACTACCGCTAAAATGCACTAATGAGCTTCCAATTATTGTTATAGAAAGTGTTGCAAAACATCTCATTGTCAAGCTTTATGGTCAAGATTAGATTCAACCACATGTCCAGAATGTGTTGAACATCTCTGGATGTCAACACTGTGTCCTTTTTGGTCAACATGCATGCATCACCTATGCCCCCAAAAATGAAACAAGTTATAGTTTTCCATCTTTAATACCCATTGTCACCAAACATGTAAGTGAAGAATTCTTTCCTCGATGTAACATGGACTAATACGTCACCGCCAACCACCCTGTTTGCCTCATGGGTAGCAAGGTTGAGTGCTCCTTCACAAACAATGAGGAGATCACCTATGTTTGTAACTGAAAATTGCTAATCATTACAAATCTTTTTCTTGTTCTTTTCATCACCATCCTTATTCTCTCACTTCCACTTCTATCAATATTTCTTGACATAGCTTTTCTTATCACAGCGATAGCATTCGAGATTTTGATATCTCGTCATTTCTTTGGTTTGACATGTGTCTCTAGCCTTGGGCCCTTCCTCTTATTCCTTTTCCAATTTCGGAAACTAGTGCCTCAGATTTTAAAGACAAATAACTTTGAGATCTCCTCTTTCATTCATCAAGAATAGTACCCTCAGCAATCTTCAAAATCATTATGCCATTTGGATTAAAATTAGTAATAGAGATCCAAAGGATCTCACAAAACTCCAATTAAATGGTCAAGACCATAGGCCAATCAAGTTATCATTAGAATTCATGCCCATAATGGATGACTAATAAACCGATTGTTGGAACTCATTAAGATGGTAGGCAGTAGAACTTCCATATTTATACTTCAATTGGATCGATTTCATTAATAACAATTTCTTGTTACCAAATTCTGAACCATACAAAAGCTTAAGTTTGTCCCCTATGGTCCAAACATATGTTTTATTATTAATGTAATTTTGCATGTTATCATCAACAAATTGCTTGACATATCCGCACACTTGTTTATGCTCTGTGATGAATCACCATTATGGGCTAGTTAGTAGTTAGTAGTTAGTAGATACTAAGTGTGTGCTTGTAATTAGAATTGCTAGTTAGTTACTAATATGTGACTAGTAAGTGATTATGAGAGGTGGTTGTAAATTAGTCTAAGGAATCTAAAACAGTAGGCCAGGAGTGTGCATGTAATGTATGGGTGATAAATGAATGGATTGTTTGGCAATGTCTTTCTTTCCCTTGGTATAATTCTCTTTTCTTTAGTGTTCTTGTTTAAAAGTCTTTCTCCTCCTCCCAATCTCTCATTCTCATCACACAACAATCTTAATTCTTAGTCATGAGTATAAATTCCCAAGCAGTTCATCATAATTGGTGTCAGAGCAAGTTTCTGTAGGAATACGTGCATGTTTCTATTAAAATTTACAGAACTTTTTCTAAAACATTAGGCTACAGTGTCATAATTACACATCTGATTTATGCGCTTCAACCACAACAGACTTAAGATTCTATGTACTTTTTTTTATTGAACTAAGTCTGTACTGTAATGATCCTACTTTGTAGAACTGCGGTAATTCAGATTTGAGATTGTTGGCTTGCTTATTTTCTTGGACTACCAACTGCTACAACAACAAAATGAAGGTTCATGTCTTTCTTCCTGTTGTTGTTGTCAAGAAATGTAAAATTTCTTGAGAATGACTTAATGAGTGGGAGGAAACGATCAAGAACTGATCATTTGGATTCACAACCCTCCACTTCATATGATAGGTTGATTGATGTACACAACACCCCTCAAGATCAATCTGGTGTTAAACAACCAATCAATGTCATTCCACAAAATGTTGATCCTATTCCAGTTGACCATAAAATTCAGGATTTATCTGAAATAGTTGTACAACATACTCCTGTTGAGGATGATGATACAATATTAAGAAGGCCTTCTAGAATGAGAAAGTCAGCAATCTCTAGTGATTATGTTGTATATCTAGAAGAGTCTAACTACAATGTGGGAGCTGAAAATAATCCTGAAACATTTTCACAAGCCATGAGTTATAATGAATCACAATTATAGTACAATCCTATGAAAGAAGAGATGAGTTCCATGAGTAGCAATAGAGTTTGGGATCTTGTTGAATTGCCTAAAGGGGCGAAAGCCATAGGGTGTAAATGGGTCTTTAAAATAAAGAAAGACTCATTAGGCAATATTGAAAGATATAAGGCAAGACTCGTTGCTAAAGGTTACACTCAGAAAGAAGGAATTGATTACAAGGAGACTTTTTCTCCTGTATCTAAAAAGGACTCTCTTCGTATAATTTTGGCATTGGTTGCTCATTTTGATATGGAATTGCAACAAATGGATGTGAAAACAGCATTTTTAAATGGTGATCTAGAGGAAGAGGTTTACATGAAACAACCAGAAGGATTCTCCTCTAGTGATGGTGAGCAATTGGTGTGCAAATTAAAGAAGTCCATATATGGATTGAAACAAGCATCCCGTCAATGGTATTTAAAATTTGATAAAATTATCTCTTCATTCGGTTTTAAAGAGAATATTTTGGATCAATATATATACCAGAAGGTCAGTGGGAGTAAGACTTGCTTCCTTGTCTTATATGTGTATGATATTTTACTTGCATCCAATGATAAAAGGATTGTTGTATGAGGTGAAATAATTTCTCTCTAAAAATTTTGAAATGAAGGATATGGGTGATACATCTTATGTCATTGGCATAAAGATACATCGAGACAGACCACGTTGTGTTCTGGGTTTGTCTCAAGAGACCTATATCAATAAGGTTTTAGAGAGATTTCGGATAAAAGATTGTTCACCGAGTGTAGCACCCATTGTGAAGGGTAATAAGCTCAATTTGAGCCAATGCCCGAAAAACGATTTGAAACGGGAACAGATCAAGAACATTCCGTATGCTTTCGTTATTGGAAATTTGATGTATGCTCAGGCATGTACAAGACATGACATAGCATTTGCAGTTGGAATGTTGGGAAGATTTCAGAGTAATCCAAGAATCGAACACTGAAAAGCTGCCAAGAAAGTCATGAGGTATGTTTAAGGTACCAAAGATTTCATGCTTACATATAGACGGACCGACAATTTGGAAGTTTTAGGGTACTCCGATTCAGACTTCGCTGGGTGTGTTGATTCTCGTAAATCAACATCCGGTTACATATTTTTGTTTGCCGGTGGAGTTGTATCCTAGCGGAGTGCAAAGCAAACTTTGATTGATACTTCCACTATAGAAGTCGAGTTCGTTGCTTATTTCGAGGCTATAAAGCATGGTGTATGGATGAGGAATTTCATGTCTAAGTTTAGAGTGGTTGATTCCATCTCAAAGCCATTAAAGATTTTTTGCGATAATTCAGCTGCTATTTTCCTGGCTAAAAATAACAAAAGTAGTAGTCGAAGTAAACATATCGACATTCAGTTTTAAGCCATAAAGGAGCGCATTAAAGGAAAGGAAATTGCTATTGAGCATATCAGTACTGAATTAATGATCACTGATCCCTTGACTAAAGACATACCACCATTAAGGTTCAAGGATCTTGTATCTGAAATGGGATTGAGTTTCATTTTATAATTTTCATTGTATAGACAATGATATTGAAAATTCTTATTTTATTGTTGTGATATTTCTCAAAATTATGTACACATTAATTAATTTGATAATATTATTAAGTTGGACAAAGAATAAACATAGGGTTTATTCATAAAGTAAAGATACCGGATGACTTGAGAAATTAATATATTGTAATACATGGAAGATATTACTTATTATTAGAGGACTTATCGCCATGATTCATATATTTATTTTCTTAAAGTTTAAAAAATTAATAATTTTAGTTATCACATCAAATTAAATATGGACCAAGTGGAAGAATATGGGCTTCAGCCCAAATGCTGAGCCGGCCCAAGCCTTGAGCCGGCCCACGAGCCGCCAAGCCACGAACGCTTGTTTGAGCCGATTTCGAGCCGACAGAGGATTTCGTCCTCTTCGTCTTCCTCAATCAATTTTGTAACCTTCAAGCGTTTATCTCAGTTAATTGCTGAAACATTTGTGGTCCATTAAGTGGTAATAACTCTCACATTAAGTCAATTAATCAATTTTGGTCGGTTTGAGTTCCAAACGCTCGGTTGAGGCGGGTGATGGTTTCGCCTATAAATTGAGCATTCTGACTTTGTTCCTGGCACCCAACTCAAGCTATACACCATCTAAACGAGTGAAGGAGTGTCCAGAAACACTGAGCCGGTCCGAATTGAACGTCCGAAAACAGAGCACCAAATGGCCGGAGGTATATTAATCGATTTTAAATTCCGCTTTTGTGGTTGTTTTAGCCACATAAATTTCTAACAGTTTCTTGATAATAAATCTTGAACCACTTCTGCGTTGCATTCTTCAATTTTGGTTGAAAAAAGCCGATGTACTTGCTGAATTAGTTGCTAATCTGCTAATCATTACTCTTCTGGCACAACTTTTCTATAGCAGCATCGTAAGTCTACAATTCCTCCCACTGATGTATGATTCTTGGGGCTGCATTCAGAAACATGATACAAGGGTGGTATAGCATGCATTTTTTTGAATTACCATGAACATGAAACTCACAAAGCAATTTCTGTCGATACTAACAACATCATCACACAACTACCACAAGAGCTCGGTTCACTACTTGGATTCTTGCAACATATTTCTTGATTTAACAGATCAGAACTCTACCTGCACACAGATTTAGGAATCTTTATCTACAGATTTTGATTTTGTTCCATTATGATATTTGCTACAATGGAGCTATTGTTTCCAATAACGTTTCCTAAATCCTATTACATGACATATTTTGCGACAACAATTATACAATTCTAGAAATCGGCTCCAGATTCTCTTAATTGTACATCCAGAATTACTATTGACCCCAATTCACCATACTACTACTTCCATCAAGTTTTATTGTATGTTCCAAATTGTAATTTACCACAAAGGGATTTTGATTGAGTTGCATTAACATCAATTCCAACAATCGTAAATATAATCATGTTGCGTACCATAAATTTGGATTGTCTTACGGATTAGGGAATCGCGAATCGGATCTTCATGATAAGTCGATCGGATATGGATTCAGTCTCCATAGCCTCTAACCTGAACCCTGTGCAAAATAACTGAAAACGAGAGGTCAGAGGACGGTGGGAATTGCTCCCACCATATATCTTCCAACGCTCAAATCAGATGTCTTTCTAAGAGAATAAAAAAAAATAAGAAAGATACATGTGGTGGTGGATTGAGCATTTGGATTCGCCCGAAAGATGTACGGTTTAAAGGTGCGCCCACCAAGGGGCGTCTTAGATGCGTTCCTGTTGAGGGACGTCATAAGAGACGGAAATTTGTACGGCCGTTCTGGATATTGCCGGGTTACTCCTGAGAGATTACCGGGCACTTGATAGGGGAGAGATTCTGGGAGGACTTAAGGGGCAATGCCCTCTAAGTCTCTTTCCCCTTTTCCTCACTTCTTTATTTGGCCTCTTTCCTCTGGAACCTTCTCCTTTCCGTCTCCCAAAAACTTTCCCTTGGATGGGATTGAAAGGATATTTATAGAATCGGCAGGTAGTTTTAACCGCCTGCTGAACTATTTTCAACGGACAACCGTTGGAACCACCTGTGTAGATAAGACAGAGCAGTTGAGCGGTTTTTCTTTTTGGGCTGGGTTTACCAAACCCATCAAATCTAAATTCCCACAGTAGCAGATTCTCCAACAAAGGAACCAGCAAAACAACAGTGGTTATAAAAAATCTCTTCTGAATGTCAGAAACGCATACACCAACTAATGGAAGAGATCAAGAGAAAAGCATGTTGAATCCAAAAACAGTCAATTTTTATTTCAGAAAATGAAACAAAAGTTTGGTGAACATTGTCTAAACGATAGAGCTCGACTAACCTCTATTCTTCCTACTGATGATGATGATGGTCACAGGGCAAGTACCCAAGACCTCTAGGATGTTGAACTCATTCGTTTTGAATCAACTACAGTCACAGAAGATGATTCTAAAAGTGCTTCCCACGGACAAAACTCAAGGAAACTCCATTTCCGTGCATGCAATAGAAAAATAGTATGTATGTACAACAGATATAAAACTCTCTAGTGATCTCACAATCTAGTAGATCACTCTTACAGACTTATGCAGACCCCTCCATCAATCTAGTAGATCTCACAATTTGTAATGTTCCATTGAGACAATCTTGAACTTCACATATAGTTGGTATTGCTTGTAGCTGTTCCTCCGTCATCATGTTGGTAAATAAAAGCTGTGATGATGTCCATTATTCCTCTTGTGATCTCTGTCTTGGTATTTTCTTCTACAACAGATTCTCATAGTTATGTTTTAATAGGCTATCATTTTGGGTGGCATGGACACGACCACAGTTACCTTGACATGGGCTCTCTCCTTACTCAATAATCATCATATGCTAAACAAGGTACAGGATGAGTTGGACACATGTTGTCAAAGAAAGGCTTGTTGATGATTCAGACATGAAGAACCTAGCTTACATTGAATCTATATTGAAAGAAACAATGTTGAAAAAGGACTTTTTATCATAAATTGTACAATCAAGTTTCGACCTTGGTAAAAATAGCGGAAGTAGTAAAAATTAAATATTCAGTACACGTAAAAAATATTTATTTCTAGATACAAATGATAAGGACAAGTATGCAAATTATAAACGAGTATAAATAATAATAATAAGACACGATTTTTGGTTACGAAGGGAAAACTCGATACCCGCGATAATCGAGAAAAACCTTCCAGGTTTCAACAGTCAGGGAAGTAATGCATTATAAAAATCAACTTACAGATCTGGTAGTAACAACGTGCTAACCTAGCCGACTTACTCTCGTCTTGTGATCCCTACCAAGGAACTCCTTGGATTTGCCTGTGGTAAAGAAATCGGACATCTTTCGGTCTTCACGTTAATCTTCCCTTTTGAGCTATTTGAATTGCCGAACACGATCGGGTCTCCTTCTTCAAGGTACCGACGTTACCAATGAAGGCAAAAGAGTAGTGATATGGGATCGAAGAAGTGTAGGTGTAGAGAAAACTTGTTAGTACATCAATCACAAAGGTGTAGCTTTTGGTTTTCTCAGAGGGAGCAAGACCAATGGAGTATACACAAGTGGGGCACGAAACTGATCTGCCAAGAGTCCTAGGGTATCAAAATCATAAGACAAGTATTTATAAAGGGCGCAAAAATCACATTCAAAAAGTTGCCCGTTGCCACGGAGCTCAAACGTAGCTCGAGCGCGCGGCGGTCGCATGGAGGGTTTCCAGAGAAACCCTCCATGCGCTCGAGCGAGAAGGCGGTGAGCAGCCAGTGGGCCCTTTCTGGATTTTGTGCTCGAGGGCATGGCGAGCTCACAGCGAGCGCAATGCTTCGGGTTTTTGGGATCGAGCGGGTAAAGAGCACACGGAGAGCGTGGGGCTTCGGGATTTTAGGTTCGAGCAAATGGAGAGCGCACGGAGACCGCGGGACTTCGAAATTTTGGGCTCGAGCAAATGGAGAGCTCACGGTAGGCATGGTGTCCCTGGAAGTTAGAATGGATAGCAACAGATATATGTTGATGCAGTAACGATCACATAGGGTCACTGAATATGCCAATCATAAAACTTACCCTAACAATCTTCCCCTTTGGCAATTCCGTGACAAAATACATAAAGAAAAAAATACAAGGGAAGCATGGGTTCAGACACCACTGAAATAGAACTCGTGTACATAAAAATCTACGTCTGGTGAGAAATATAAATGATACAATAAAAGATGAAGAAAGTTGCACTAGCACTGCTGTGTTGATAGTAAAACTGCCGCGTCGATATTATAATTGAGTTGCCTGGACAAACAGGGTTAGTACCAACAAGGTATAATATAATATGATATAATAAAAACGGTAACACTAGACGATGACAACCAACATGTAGTAGTAAAATAAATGAAAGACAAGCAGTACGAAAATCTATGATGGACTCCCCCTCACAAAAATAACAAGGCTCCTCCTAACATAATGAATCACGTCTCCCCTAATCTCCCCCTATTAAAGTGAAACAGGTCTCCCCCTTTTTGTCACGAATGGCTATTGGGTAATAAAGCTCACTTTTCTTGACCCATACTAGTCTCACTGAATTCACTTTCTCATTCAATCTTTTTACTTCTTCATTTAATGTCTGAATATGATTAACAAGTTTATTCATTTTTAGTTCTTATTTTTTGTTATATGGAAAATTCATGGTATAGTAGTGGGGACGAATGTGGCCAATCTTTCCACAAGTATGACAAGTTGGCAGAAACTTTGTACGTTTGTTCATAACTTTTAGGTTATATGGATTAGCCAAATGATGTGAGTTAAATCTATTATCCACACGTCGAGGCGTTTGCTTAGTGATTTTGGATGTTTTAGTATTTTGGTGTAGAATTTTTGTGGCGGGAATAAAAATAGTTTTAGATTTCACGCCATTTTGGGAAATATTTTCAACATACCCCAAACCCAGTTTATTTCCACTAATTTTTTTCAACCCGAGCATATGATCTAATTTTTTGGACCCATTTAAAAATTATTTCAAATTATTTCTAGTAGCCTCAAGTTCAGATTTTAGAGTTGTAATTTGTTTAATAAATGAGTTTTTTAGATTCTCAACTTCTTGAATTTTAGTATCTAACTCGAATTATTTAACTAATTTTTCTTTTTTCAAATTTATGACCCTATTGTTTAAGGTTCTATTTAGTTTCTTTACTTTTAAGTATTCCCTAAACAGTTTATGATATGTTTCTTGAAACCCATCAAATTCAGCTTCTAACTTAGCCTCAGAGCCAGCAAATTGATTAAAGTATTCTACTGAATTGCCACACATTGAGGTCATTAAAGCCATGTACTTGACAGGGTTATCTTCAGAATATTTTTCAACCTCTTCTTCTTTATCATCGTTTAAGGTTACATTAGCTTTAAAAACTTGACCCTATTGGTGTTTAAGGTTTGGGCATTTAGCTCGATAGTGGCCAAATCCTTTACACTCATGGCATTGAATTCCTTGAGCATTTTTTTGATTTGAAGTCCTTGAGCTCACATCGATCTTTCTTCTCAAATTTAGGTGAATGTTTTAAATCTACATCAAGTTTGTTTGATGAAGATTTATTTTTCTTTAATAACTTTTTAAAATTCTTAACAAATAAGGAAAAATCATCATTGTTATACAATTTTTCACCGAAATCCCAGTTTCTCTCTTCCCTACTTGATTTTAGAGCAATTGATTTATTCTTTCTTAACTGTGGTAGTGTGTGCTCATACATGGAATGTCATCATTGTGACAAGAAGGGGTATATCAAGAAGTTTTGTTACAAATGAAAGCGTAAAAATGCTAGAAAAGATAGGGGTAAAAAGAGACGTGGCGAGGAAGAGTCCTCGGTCTCCGTCGTGACAGGAGGTGACCTCATTTTGGCCTATGAGTCTGAGGACTCTGTGACCGTGGCCGAGTAGGCCTTTGTCTGAGTGGTGGATTCTGGCGCATCCATACATGTCACCTCCAGGAGAGAGCTGTTCTCTACTTACACTCCAAGTACCCCTGGAGTGTTGAAGATGGGCAACATGGAGACGTCCAAGATCATTGGACGGGGCGACGTCTCCTTGGTGACAAACAATAGAGGTCGACTGATTTTGAGGGACGTCCGACACATCTCGGATATTCGTTTGAATATCATTTTAGTAGGATGGCTTGATGAAGAAGGCTACTGCAGCATCTTTTGTGATGACAGTTTCAAGCTGACGAAAGTATCCATGGTTGTTGCCCGAGGAGGAAAGACCTTAGGCCTTCATGCTCTGAAAGCTACGACCGAGGTGGCAAAGGTGAATACCACAAGATGTGTGGAGTCCTAGGGCCTGTGGCATAAAAGGCTCACACATGAGTGAGAGGGGCATGAGTCATCTGCCTAAAAAGGGTCTCATCCCAAAGCTAGATGAAGAAAAGTCGAGGACTTGCTCTCACTGCATGGCGAGGAAGCAACGGAGAGTCTCCTTTCATGGAGACACATCATCCAGAAGGTCCAAGATCCTAGAGGTCGTACACACAGATGTGTGTGGACCCCTCCCAGAAAGGTCCTTTGGAGGAGCACAGTATTTTGTCTCCTTCATTGACAATTGCTCGAGGAAGCTGTGGGTGTTCCCGCTCAAGACTAAGGATCAAGTCGCATGATTTTTTTGAGTAGTTCCATATCCTCGTTGAGCGTGAGACCGGGAGGAAGTTGAAGGCCGTACGGAGCGACAATGGTGGAGAGTACATTGGGACTTTTGATTCCTATTGCAGAGCACACGGCATCAAACATCAGAGGACTCCACCAAAGACGCCGCAATTGAATGGCGTGGCTGAGAGGATGAACCGCACCCTGATGGAAAGAGTCAGGTGTTTGTTGTCCGAGGCCAGGCTTCCGGGATCCTTTTGGGCCAAGGCCTTGAAGACGGCCGCTCACGTGATCAACCGGTCACCCAGTAAGCCTTTGGACGAAAAAGTCCCAGAAAGGATCTCGACCGGGAAGGAGCCAACTTACAACCATCTTCGGACATTTGGCTGCAAAGCATTTGTTCATATTCCGAGAGATGAGAGGAGCAAGTTAGAGCCAAAGACAAAACAATGTGTCTTTCTAGGCTATGGCGAGGATGAGCTTGGGTATAGATTCTATGATCCAGTGGAAAGGAAGTTGGTCCGATCCCGTGACATAGTCTTCGTTAAGGAAGAGACCATCGAGGACACTGGAAAAGAGAAGAAGTCTCAACCCAACACTTCCCGGACGGACAGAGTTAATATGGATGCTGTCTGTCCAGTACCTCTTGAGTCCGATGTCGGCGGACCAAGGGTGGCCGGCAACGATGATGAGGCTGTTCCAACCTCTCAGGAGAACAGGTTGAAGATCAGGCCCCTCAATAGGCTGAGGAGGCCCCTGTAAGACGGTCGTCCAGGGAGAGACGTCCGTCCGTTCGCCTGCCAACAAGTGAGTACGTCCTGCTCACTGATGTTGAAGAACCTGAAGATTTCGGCGAGGCCATGTGTAGCGCTCAGAAGGATAAATGGTTCAAGGCAATGAAGGAAGAAATAACCTCCCTTCATGAGAACTATACCTTTAAGCTGGCCAATCTGCCTAAGGGGAAGAAGGCCCTGAAAAATAAGTGGGTCTTCCGGCTGAAGGTGACCGAGGACACTTTGCACCCAAGACACAAGGCACGGCTTGTGGTAAGGGCATTAGTCAACGAAGGGGTGTTGACTTTGATGAAATTTTTACACCTGTTGTTAAGATGTCCTCGATCTGTGTGGTGTTCGAACTGGCAACAACTTTAAATCTAGAGATTGAGCAACTGGATGTTCGGACAGCATTTCTTCATGGTGATCTTGAGGAAGAGATTTACATTGAGCAATCAGAAGGGTTCGAGGTTAAGGAGAAGGAAAGACTGGTCTGTCATTTGAGGAAAAGCTTGTACGGGTTGAAGCAAGCTCCGAGACAGTGGTACAGGAAGTTTGAGTCTGTCGTGGTCGGACGAGGATACCATAAGACTACTTCTGATCACTGTGTCTTTGTCTAGAGATTTTTCGAGAACGACTTCGTCATCCTCCTTGCTGGTTGTCGGACAGAAAAGTGTTCGGATCAAGGAGCTGAAAGAGCAACCGGGGCAGTCGTTTGCCATGAAGGACCTTGGACCGGCGAAGAAAATTCTGAGGATCAGAATATTTTGCGACCGAGGGGACAAGAAGCTCTGGTTGTCCCAGGAAGGCTATGTTGAAAAGGTACTTCAACGATTCAACATGGAAAGCTCTAAGCCTGTCAGCACCCCTCTTGCCAACCACTTTTGGCTGAGCAAGCAGCAGTGTCTATCCTCGAACACAGAGAAAGCACGCATGAGTAAGATTCCTTACTCCTCATCTATTGGTAGTCTGATGTACGCGGCCGTGTGTACGCGACCGGACATTACTCATGCGGTTGGTCTTGTCAGCTCGTTTCTCTCAAACCTAGGGATGGAGCATTGGTCTGTGGTGAAGTGAATTTTCAGATATCTACGTGAGACATCAAAGATGGGTTTGCGTTTTGGAGCGGAAAAGTTTTAGCTGGTTGGGTACACGGACGCAGACATGGCCGGGGACGTTGACTCTCGGAAATCAACGTCCGGGTACTTGGTAAAATTTGCGGGAGGGGCAGTCTTCTGACAGTCCAAGCTGCAAAAGTATGTTGCCCTCTCGACTACGCAGGTAGAGTTCATTGCCGTGACCGAGGCTTGTAAGGAAATGCTGTGGATGAAAAGGTTCATCCAAGAGTTGGGTCTAAGACAAGAAACGTACGAGGTCCTTTGTGATAGCCAAAGTGCCATTTACTTGTGCAAAAACTCATCATTCCATTTCAGGTCAAAGCACATTGACGTGCGATATCATTGGGTAAGAGATGTTCTTGATGATGGGCGGCTGTCAATTAGAAAGGTCCGGACGGATGAGAATGGCTCGGACATGTTGACCAAAGTTTTGCCAAATGGAAAGTTAGAATCTTGTTGTGACATTGTCGGTCTGACTAACTTCACTCCCACTCGGTCGTGAGGGAAAGTTTGTTGGGGTCACTCCCTTCGTGGTGCTTTGTCCACGGACATATGAAAGAAAATGGATGTGGACTTTTAGAGAGGTCCGAGAACATGAGTCCAATAAGCGTCCGAGAGGAGTCAGGTCTGAGAGGTTGCTTGTCACAATGGACGAGGACTAGTTGGAGGAGTCATGTCCGAGAGGTAATTGAAGACATGGACGAGGACTCTGAAAGCCTAGGTGTTGACTCTCTCTCCGTAGGTCTGCTACAACCGCATTTGAAGGTGGACAGTTAACCCACCCTGATTGGAAGTTTGAGGCGGTTACAACTTCCAATGGATGACAGGCCTACCACTTTGCACGCCAGGCGTGCGCCTGCTGTGGCAGGCCTAGGAGGCGTGGTCCTGTCACCCTACTGTTGGAGTGGCTGGCCGACCACTAGGCCTCTTGTATATATATATACTTATGCCCTTGCTGAAGGGTGTGCATCACTTGGGCGTGCACTGAGAGAGCTGTGGGCAAGCATTTGTTGTAAAGATAAAGAGAGAAACACTTTTAGAGAGAGATATACACTTGTGATTGTTTTCTTTATTTGGGCTTGTGTAGCTAATATTCTTGTAAACAATCAACTGTTTATAGTGCATTCTTTTGTGATTTTTTCCTTAGTTGAGAAGGGTCCTTCCATGTTAAAATCTCGTGTTTGTTTTCTCATTTATTCTATCTTTACTTTTGCCCGTCCGACCGGGCTCTCTTTTTTGTTGACGTCCGAGTGATCCGTCTGACCGGTCACCGTGTCTTCCGTTTTGCGCCAACATATATCACATCATCCAGTAAAGAAGCCTTGTAGCTGGGTTCCAAAAGCTAGTAAATCTCCAACCCTTTTACTCCACCCAAGTTGATACTAGTTTAGCATTGGGTTTTTCCCATAATAATGTTTGATGCCTTATACTTTGTTATTTGTAGTGCATAAGATTGAATTGCGCATCTTGTGATTATTGCTCCAAATAAACATTGGTTCAGGAACGTGTCAGAAACAAATGAATTACTTATTGACAATGCCCAAGAATTACAGCAGAGAATTTGTGGACGGCCCGAGAAATTCACGATCTTTCTAGTGAATATGGAGCGATTGATGGAAGCAAATCCAGATCTTGCGCCTGCAGGATTTCTATCAAAGTGGAATCAAGCAGGAAAGCAAAAATAGAGCTAGCAACGTCAACTTCAAGAATAATGGAGGGGCTGGTGTTGAGGAAAACAGAGCGGACGACACAAGCAGGGAAGAAACAGAGCAAACGACAGAAACTACTTAGGCGTGATTTGTGTCTATATGATTCATAGAATAGCAGGGGTTGGATGCGTTATGTAAAATAAGAACAACAGAGTAAGCAAGCTAATCTGGCATTAAAGAATATAATTACACTAAATATTTACAGAAATATAATACTCAGTAACTATATATTACATAATATATGAATATTATATTCACATCGACATTGGTAGGAAGAGTAGTATATGCAGATACGATCTGCAAATTGGTGGACACTAATAGCCACTACATTTGGAATATTTTTGACTCAAATCAAATTACAAGAAAGGCGTGGGGCGATAAGGACTTGAAGAGGTGTGGCTTTTAGGTTATTCAATCCAGAGCTCTGGGTCATATCAACAGGTGAACCAGATTCAGTTGAACACTCAAATGCATGGAGAAAACTAGCCAGTGTCAAATGCACCACCTGAAGTCCAAGTAAGATACCAGGGCACTTCCTTCTCCCAGCACCGAACGGGATCAATTCAAAATGTAGGCTCCCTCTTAAATCAACATTGGCATGTTTGGTTAAAAATCTCTCGGGCCAAAATTCTAATGGCTCTGTCCATACTAGTGGATCACGTTGGATCTTGTAAAGGTTAGAGATAAGCCTTGTGCCTCTAGGAACAAGGCAACCGCCTATCGTGCAGTCCTCAGTTACTAGGTGTTGGGCAGCAAGTGGGAAAGGAGGATAGAGCCTCAGAGTCTCTTTCACTATTGCTTGGAGGTAAACTAGTTTTGGAATGTCTGATTCATTTACCTGTCGATCCTTGCCAACATGTAATGTCAGTTCATGTTGAGCGTTTTGCAATATGCGGGGATTGTTCAGCAGTAGCGAGAGAGCCCATGTAAGGACTATAGAGATTGTGTCACTACCTCCAAGCATATCCTGCAATTGTTGGTAAAATCGCATATCTTTATATTCTCCAAGTTAGATCCAGATGATTCAATAACATGGAAAATGAATTCTGATTCTGCTTATTAGTATTGACAACATTTTCAATGCAAAAAATAATCAGATGCTATAATATAGGTCAAAATCTGTGTATATTTGGTTCTTCCAAGACCCCTCATACTGTAGGAGTCTCGTGGTTTCCCGTGAAAATTTCATGAAGTAATTACTTGGTTCGGAGAAATGTCATCTTCCATGCTGCCCCAGAGCTAAACACTGCAACTAGAAGGCTATCGATATGGAGATACCAGATTCATTTTCAAGTTTCATTTACTACAGTGGGACAACAAGTGAAATAAAGATCAATCCATTAACTTTTTCGGTATATATGACCTGCCATTCCCTTCTTCCTCAAGTGGTATTTTTGCAAATTAAATTTAGAACAGAAACAGTCAAAACAGTATAGCGAGGTGTCTTTGTAATAAAGATTGTACCACTTCTCTTTCTGATGGTTTAATCGAGTTAGAAGTGATTTTGTAGAAGGATTATTGTTCACATACCAGGACAGTAGATTTGTTGACATCATCCGGTTCATGACCACCAAGATTAGTGCCATCAAGAACTGACAACAGTGTGTCAATGAAGTCCTCCTGCTGACCAAAGTTGCTATCCGATGTTCTCCTCTGCCTATGCTCATCAATCCAACCTTGAAGGATAGAGTCTAATTCCTTGCTTACTGCCTTCATGTGTTTCTCATGTCCAAACAAATCAAACGGCCTCAAAAAGGGAATGTAGTCGGCCACAACAAGAGTCCCCATCATGTGAAAAACCTCAGTCAACATCTTTTGGCACTGTCTTGCCTCCTCGCTTCCAGCACCAGAGCCGTAGTATCTCTTGCCCGCAACCATCCTTCCTATTATGTTGAGAGCCAAATCATAAAACCATTGCTTCATTTCCACCAACAGCTGCCCTCTCTCATCTTTCTGTTGTGCCCATAGTTTGTGTAGCTCTTTAATGGAGATCTCCACTTCAGATGCTCTAACTTGCTTAAGCAAATCTAGCCTGTGGTTTGAGAGCAGCTCCAAAGTTGATATCTTGCGCATTTCACGCCAATAGGGCCCGTGTGGAGCAATCCCAAACATGGCATAGTTGTAGCAAAGGTGTTCCGAAGCTAAGAACTTTGGGCGAGATGAGAGGGCTAGGTCATTTTCGGTGAAGCATTCCTTGGCCATCTCCCGACTGCTGACAACTACGGTCTGCTTTGTGCCCAGCCAGACAGTGAAGAGAGAACCATACTCATCGGCCATCTCTCCCAAGGTTATATGCAGAAGGCTTTTGGCACCTCCTAACAAGTGGAGGTGGCCTATTATAGGCCACGCACCCTTCGCTTCAGGGGGCATTTTTTTACGCTTGGCCAATTTGGACCTCCATGAAATTATGTATAAGTAGGAAAAGAGAAGCATAATGCCAAAGGCACCAACTGGAATGGCAATGTTCATGTCGTGTGGGGGAGAGAATCATTCAAGCTTCTTGAAGTCACTGAGTCGAAGGTTATATATGTAAATCATCTTTTACGTTGAAGAAGGTATAACAAGGAACGGAAATACAGCAACAGAAAGAACAGAGCATCTTGATTTGGGAATGGAAATAATAAAGTTTTAGTATTTATATTCCATGGGTTCTGGTATCCGCAAAAATAGTAGGCACAATTTAATGGAATCTTCATGGTTTTTTTTTTTTAATTTTTCCTTTTTTTCCTGAAGTGTATTTTTCTAACCTTACTAACAAAAACAGATTCAACATAATCATGCTAACCAGTCTCCAACTAATGCTATCTGAGCTCCTTTTATTTTTATTTTTTAGCGTGACAGGTGACGATTGTTTCTGCTGTCTATCGCACAATCCACAAACTTGATGGATTGAAATGTCTTTATACTATAATTTGGTTGAAGTAGACAAGACATTAACACAAAGTATCAATCAAAAACCTGTTTGAACATGGGAAGACAATTTTGTAGAGTGGAAGATGATAGAAGGACACGAAACTTAGAATTGTACTCACTTTGTTCTAATTTTTTTGCCAAAAACACAAGATTTACATGAATATTTCTAGGATTATAGGCATATGTATAACTCAATACATGAACAACATTAATGTAGTTAGGTTTATTTTGTTAGCTTATTTTTGTGATAAAACTTGGTTCCAATCGAGTTGTACTTGAATCTTTTATTAATTAATTAGGATCTATTATTACTTAAGATATACTCATCAAAATTTAAAAGGATCGAATACTAAAAAATATTTAGAAATCATGTAGGTGCGATAGCATCCAATCCAACAATCAAACGCCATGGCAAGCACTCAATAACTGTCTTGAGAAATAATAGAATTGGTCGCGCATGTGTGGATCACACACATGTGCCAATAATAGAATTGGTCGCATATCCATGCCATTGAATTATGCACATGCACAAATTAATAGAATGAGTCATTACTTATATTGTGATATTCAATGTAGTGTTTGAATGCCAAAGTTCAAACTTCATTATTCCACATTTTTCCACCCTAGTTTTCAACTTCACTTGTAAATAATCTCCTTTCTCTTGACTTAACCATCACATATATGAAAAGGGAAGGAATGGAGAGCTAGAAACATGAGAAGAAAAGGGAAAACCTCTTTCGTGAATTTTAATCCAAAAGACAATGTTTCATCTTGAAATTATTCAATTATCATCAAACACTTATTCCAAATCTATGAGCCTATGGAGTTCTATTGCCAGCTTACATTCTAATATTCAAGAACAGTTGGTTGTTCTTGAAGTAGTGAAATATAATCTAAGAGAAAATCGATTGGTATTCGATTCCTTTGTTAGAATTAAATCCGATAAGTTTGTCAATATGGTTCTAATACGTCCTCGAGATCTAGGTTATTGCTGAATTCAAAAGTCTGTTTGATCTTTCGCTTTGAATCGAACTGAAATGGGTTGGGATTGATAGCTCCGAACCTAGATCTTGTACACCACAGTTGAAGACAAGATGTCAGAAGAAAATAGCGAGACTTGCACCCCGGTTTATCCTTCAACACTCAAATCAGTAATCTTTCATAAAAAATAGTAAATGCAAGAATAATATGTGGGAGTGGGGTTGAGTTTGACATGGATATTGTGCTCATTGTGGAGCAACTTTGTGATGGTACACTCAGGGAGAGCGGCTTTGATGTGGTAGAGGTGAGAATTGTGAGGAAATTCTCAGGACTCAGAGAGAGAGAGAGAGATAAGGGCTTTTGACGTTTTTCTTAATTGCCTGCAAGAGCTGGTATAAGCACTCAAGAGAGCATGTCTCTGCAGTTTGTCTCAAGGGCCTTTTATAGCCCTAGAACCTCATCAGCCTCACTTGGGCAGCAAGGCTAGCTGCCAACTGCCTGGAGAAGATTTTTGCCAGCCAGTGAGGGGTTGCTAGTGCCGTTTAAGGCAACAATGATGGGTCCAAGGGATTCCTTTCTTCCTTGTCAAGATGCTGTATGCTGTAAATGCTGAGGTTTTCATCGTGAGAGATACGCCGAGAGGTTTTCATCATGAGAGATACGCCGAGTTGGGGGCTTCCTTTCTTGGGAAGATCGTGATTGAGGGAAATATTTGGGATCTTGATCGACTAAGGTAGGTAATCTCTCGTGCAAGGGAATGGAGTCGTGGGCCGTCCAGCTTGGGTCGCATCCAATCAACTGAGGGTTACTTTCAGTCAACGGAGATGTTGACTGTCCTCTGAGCCAGTGGGCCATATTTCTTCTGGGCTGGCCGTCCTTTTAGGGCAGGTCCATTTTTTCTATCCCCATCACTAGCCCTCCATACTGGGAGTTTGAATTTTTGGTTTCTAGTATGTTCATGATGTGACATGACATGACGTGTCATCTTTGTCATTGGTTCCTTCCCTAAGCACTCTGATTCCCTTTTTTTACTGTTTCTAGCGAGATTTTTCTGCCCCCAGGATTTCCTGTAGATTCGATGGGTTAGAGGTTTTTTGGCATTTTGCACCCCACTGGTTCCTTTCTGTGCTATAAATCATGGGCTCGCAGCGCTTCTTGGCATCGTGTTCCTTCTTGGTCAATGAGATGGCGCGAGAGCCTGATGCCACTGAGAGGCTTGGGTTTTCAGCGAAAGTTGCCTTCCTCATCTGACTTCCTCATCTGGTGACATTATCTTAAGGCGCGCCTACATTCTACTTTGGTCACCTCTTTTCATATAGGAGAGCACTTTCTTCACCTCTTTTTGCATCCGTCAGGAGCCATGCCCATCCTCTTCCTCTGCTTGGGGCTGAGCCTCCTTGCCGTTGTGCCTCCACCTTGGGTGGCAGCTTATCCCTAGGACGACCTGCGGTCACTTTCTCTTTATTGCAAGTTAAGACTTTTCTGACCTTTTGGCCGCCTGCGTACAGCTACCTTCCTTGCAACAAGCTTTCGCTCTGGTCTCGGTGTGTTGTTCTTTTGCCTGAGAGCTCATTTTGACAGAGTAGGACCATTGCGGTTGGATTGCTATCCATGCACTTCACCTCCTTTTTTTATTTTGTTATACGCTAGCCCCTAGAGGCTTTGTAATTTGTAAAGCGAGATTAATGAATGGAACTAGCCACCGCTATTGTCTCTACTGTCTTTTGTTGTCGTGTTTCATTTCTCTCTCTTCTTCACTTTTTTTGATGCCAAACCGGAATGAGAAGCCAGCATCCTCATGGGGGCCAGACTGGATGGCCGATCGATTTCAGTAACCAAACTGGTTGAAATCCAAAGTGGCTATTCACTAGATGAGTGGGTGAAGCCGGATTGGTAGTTAATCGACTTCACCAATCAGTCCGACATACGTTCGGAGTGATTAACAAAGAGCCAGTCTAGCATGAATACTTCATGTCTCTCCACCGTCGGTCTGGTTTACTCGAGAAGTGGAGTACGGTCGCCTAGGCAGTCATGCGGCTTCGTACTCCAGCCCGTCATTATCTACTGTATGTCCATCGCCGTAATGGCAGCCGATCACCATTAATAAGACATGATGTATAGACGATGTGACTCGTCTGAACAACTACTGGTGATGATGAGTGGCAGGCATTACAATCGTGCAATTTCAAGGCGCTCTTTCTAATTCACGATGGCCACTGTTATAAAAAGAAGGGTCATTGTTTGAAACTTCACCTTCATCCTTATTCTCTTCAAGCTTTTCCTCTTTCTACTTCTCTGTGACTTGCTTTCTTCAGATTTCATGGCTCCCAATGTTGGCAAGATTCGCTCCGTCCTTGACTCCAGTGACATTGGGGCTCTATACGTTCAATACAACATTCCATCGTCAATTCTGTATTCAGTGCCGAGAGAGAACGATAAAGCCTGCTCACCTCTAAAGGGCTTCATCACTATTTGTGAGGCTCACCTGCAAAGTGGGCTTCATCTTCCTATCCCTGGGGAGCTATTTGACGTGTTTTTGGTCCTTAGAGTTCCAATGGTGAAGTTTCATGCAAATTCCATCCGATACTTGTGCTCCCTATGCATATTCCTTCACCATAGGGGGAGGGCACCAATGGCGATGGCAGTGAAGGTTATCTTCCAATTCTCCCAGAGTGAGAATTGGATCTCATTGTCTCCTCATGAGTTGTGCATCAATGAGGTCATTCTTGACTCTATCAATAACCTGAAGGACCAGTTCTTTTTTGTAAAGGTTTCTAGTAACTGGCTTTTGTCCATGGATTAGAGTAATGTTTACCTACCCTCACCACCAAGGTTTCACACGAGGAGGCAAAGTCTGTTAGGTCGTTGATGGAGCTGATCTAGGCTCACCCGAAGGAGTTCCAGATGGACCATCTTTTTTTGACTAAGGCCCTTGCATGAGCCCGTTGGGGCCCACCTTCTCTGAGGAGGATAGCCAAGGCCGCCGCTCCCCACCGACACAGCCTAAGAGGAAGGCCAGGACCCTATTCATCAAAATCCTTCTAACAGTCTATCTCAGCAGCAATCTGCATCATCTCTGGGATCTTCGTCATCTTCCACCGCCTAGGGTCTTCCAATGGTGGAGCGGATGAGAACATTGGTGAGTCGTCTGGGGGGTTAGCCCTCGCTACTGCTCTGGATGCCAGCACCATTGAGGCCAGTGTCAGGATGCCCTTAGTTGGATTGCTTCTTGCTCCTTGTCCTGGTGTGCCAGTTGGACTGGCAGTTGAATCGGTTGGACCAACAAAGGGATTGCCCAAACTCACTTGGAGGCCCATCCGGGAACAATGACAGCAGCCAACCACGAGGCTTTGTAGGAGGGCCGGTGCAAATCCCCGCAGTAAGCCCACAGGTGTTTCCCCTTCTTTCCATGTCGGAATGGGCGGCCGCTGGTCCTCTTGGATAGCCAGCCGGAGAGGAGTCTAGGATGAACTGTTCGCGGAGGTCAGACTGACGGACGAGGTTGAGGAGATGGCGGCAAAGGAGGCCTCTTCGTCATCGGCACCCTTGAGAGCTGCTGCGTCTGGGGAGCCTTACATCCGGGTAAGTTGGTTCAAGCTTTTGCATTTTCGTCAAGGATGGCTGGCTTTAATCTCTTTTTCTTGTTTTGTTTTGCAGGACAATAAAGCGATGCAATTCCTGTAGACTTGCTTGTACAAGTGGTCGTCCAAGATCCAGATGCCGGAGCGAGAGGTCCACCATCTAAACCAGATGAGGGTGGACATGAAGGTGGTGGAGGAGCTGCAGGATCGGTTGGACGCTGCCATCTCTATGGTCGAGCTGTATAAGGACTACATAGTGGATCTCGAGCTCTAACTTTTCGATGTCCTGGCAGAGCTGTAGAATTCCAAGGATGCCCTACGCCGATCTGAGGATGCCTTAAAGGACATTGAGCAGGAGATGGCTTCACTCCGGAGCAAGAACATTAATCTTGGAGAGGAGCTGACAAGTCGGAACGGTCTGGAGGAGTTGGATCCTATTCTGCACGCAAGGTTCCTAGATGGCATTCGGCTATGCCAACGGATTGCCTCCATCTTTGACCCTGACTTTCCCATCAGCATCTTTGATAAAAGGAATAGGGCTACCTGGTGCCGGTCTGACCTAGTTGACTTCGCCGACGGGGAGGGCCCTTTGTCTCGTCCTCTTGCCAACCCCTAGTTTTAATGTCACCATCCTTGTTATATCTTCTTCGTATTCACTGTATATCATTTATTACATTTTTATACCATTGTATGTACAACTTTGTTCCATAATGAATAAAAGAAGAATTTTTCAAAGTTAGGAATGACATTTTTATTTTCATATGGTCCTGCTTTTTTGTGATTATTTGTTGATCAAGTGAGTTCGCTTTTGTGGCCAGGTCCTTTAGAAGAGTAAGAGTCGTCGTGGGTTGACCGCGGCCTAAACGAGGATGTGATAAAGCATCCATCACAGTGGCACCTATAGACTGAATTGCTAGGGTTAGAACACGCACCGTTTGCCATTATAGTGACATGACCTTTCAGCCTCATTGCGTTGTTGTCCACTGCAGATGCTCCGCTTACTTAAGCAAGATGTCCCTCGCTATTTTTTTCATCAAACCCCATCCTTTTGCCATGGCTTATCGAGACATGATCGAAATCCCGACCTTGCTCGCTCTAGCACGAGGAGCATCGTCTTCTACTTCCCCTGAACCTTCTACCGAGAAGGATGCTGGAGATGGGTGATCGGTGGAGAAAATCAACGAAGAGGACTTAGTGAATGGGGTCACTGCGGAGGAAGGATGCCACCCAGGTGCCGCACTCCCTGAACCCCCTGGGGTCCAGAGGGCACCTCCAAGCCCCAAATCCATTGGGTCTTCTTGCCAGCTATGCTCGTTTTGTTGAGATGCAGTCCGAATGCTTTGTCAACAGAGTTTATGATAGTGCCCTCTTTTTTATTTAGCATCCTCAAGGGGCATCGTGCCAGTTGGAGGAGTCTACACTGTTGTAGGGGGACAAAATTACTGGCCTATTTTGTGTGTGCAAACCGATTGAGTCACTGAGGAAATGGAGCATCAGGATGAGGCTACTGTCGAGGATGCACTGCGAAGTCAGGCATGGGCCAATTATCTTGACCAGGTCCTGTCCAAGTCTGAGGTAAGATTGTGGGAGCTCTCTGAAGCCCACGTTCAAGCTATGGGTCGAATCGTGTCGCTTGAAGATGAGCTGAGGACTAGACTTGGGCCCTGAGGAGATGGCCCATGCCTTAGAGGAACGGTTTTACGAGGGCATTTGTTTCAGTAGACGAATTGTCTCCTTAGCGGCTCCCGACTTCCCCATGGGTTTCCTGGACTCAAGGAACGTTGGAGCCTCTCGCTGCTCTGACTTAATTGGCTTCCTAGTCAAGAGGACAGAAGGCCTGTGCCACGTCCATCAAGGGGCCCTCGTCCTTACGGTAGTCGTCTGGGTAGGCTGTAGGCGTAAATAACACTTTATATACTTGAGGACTTCAGATGCCCATAGATGCACATCTTGACTATTTAATGAAGCAGCTTGACTGTCTTGATCATTTTTGCTGAGGTTTCTATTGTGTGCCTAATATTTGTGTTCCTCTGTACTGATGTGAATGTGTACTGATGCTGACATATATGTTGTACGCTTTATGAATGCAAATTGGCAAGATTTTTTCTTTCTCAATTGCTGTTGTTAGATTTTTCTATGGGGTGTCTAGCGTCCACCGCTTTTCTCTTTTGGTTCAATAATATTTTTGTTTTGGAGGGTGGTGCCTAAACTATAATCTTGGGTGCCTTGCCCATTGTTAGAGCATGTAGCGATTTTCCGCACTTGGCTCCAATCTATTGACCATCGTTGACCGACGGTGCTATCTCCTTCTAGAGGAAGTCGTCGCACGCATACTGAATAAGCCCCCTAAGGTTTTTTGTTCAACTGTGAGCGGGTTGCTTGGTACAGGACTAAGATTTAATCTGATAGCAAGTCGGCTGCTCGGTGTGGATTCGAGATTCAATTCGACTGCATATGGACTGCTCAGTGTAGGACCAATGTTTAATTCAACCGTATTTGGGCAGCTCAGTATGGGACCGAGGTTCAATTCGACCGCATGTGAACCGCTCGGTGTGGGACCAAGGTTCAATTCGACCGCATGTGGGCCGTTGGTTTGGGATTGAGGTTTGGTAATAGGTGAATGAAAATTCACCTGACTTAGGGAAGTCTAGGTCGCTACATCTTTTATCATGCAAGCATTCGTATGAATAAACACACAATCTATAAACAATGCAAGTTTACATTGACAGAAAAGAAAGAAAGAAAGTCCTTTTTAGTAATTTAAACATGTCATACTTTCACAAGCATTTCAGCGTTGCATGATGTGCCTACCTGGGTTTGGGGTGAATCTAATAATAGTACCTTTTTAGGTGGATGGTGTTCCACATTCTTGGCACCAACTTGTCATTTTGGTTGCGCAATTTGTACGTACCACTCTTGAGGACTGCTGAGATCAGGAAAGGGCCTTCCTAATTTGAGGAAACCTTATTCTTATTTGCAAGCTTTCCCATGGCGTCTATACTATGAATCACCAGGTCGCCAACCATAAACTGATGAGCATTGACTTTCATATTATAGTACCAGGTGACCCGTTGTTGGTAGGCTACCATATGCATCCTAGCTGCATCTCTTGCTCTTTTGAGCAGGTCCAGGTGCTCCCTCAACTGCTGGGAATTGCCAGTCGGATCGAAACCTTTGATCCAAAGATTAGGCAGTTTAATTTCCACCAGGATGATTTCTTTGATTCCATAGTAAAGCCTGAATAGTGTCTCGAGTGTGGGCTCCTTTGGTGTAATTCGGTACTACCATAGCATAGTGGGCAACTTGTCCACCCAGGAGCCCCTAGCGTCCTCTAACTTGGTTTTTAGGCCATACAATAAGATCCGGTTGGTGACCTCTACTTTCCCATTCTCTTGTGGATAGGTGATGGAGGTATGGACCATCCGGATGCCCAAGCTTTTGCAATATTTGATGAAGCACTTCCAGTGAACTGAGTTCCATTGTTGACTACAACCGTTTCTGCAATCCCAAACTGGCAGATAATGTTTTGCTGGAGGAATTCTGTTGCGTGGTGTTCTATGATTCAAGCTAGTGGGGTTGCCTCGATCCATTTTGTGAAGTAGTCAATTCCTACGATAAGGAACTTCCTCTATTCGGACGCAATGGGAAAGGTTCCAAGTATGTCGATCCCCCACTATGCAAATGGCCATAGGGCCTAGAGGGTGTTTAGCTCCATGGGCTGCTAATGGTACAGGTTGTTGTGAATTTGACAGTTTTCACACTTCTTCACGAAATCCATGGCATTCATTTTCATTGTTGACTAGTAGTAACCCTAGAGCATTACCTTGAAGGTCAGGTTCTTGCCACCGATGTGTGACTCACAGATTTCAAGATGGACATCGCTTAATGCGTAGTCAGCTTCCTCTGACATAAGGCATCGCAAGTACGGGACAGAGTACCTACGGCAGCATATCTTACCGTCCATGATCGTATACAAGCCAACAATCTTCTTCATGCATTTGGCATCCTCAGGGTCCTCCGACAGGATGCCATTTGTTAGGTATCTCTAGTAGGGGATCATCCAATTCTCACCATCAGAAAATACGTAGCACTCCCTGCTCGGTCTCCTCTATGCTCAGGGTGGTTCGGATTTCTTGCATTTTTTTCGAATACTGCTCAAGGCTTTCAGGCGATACGGCCCTTGCCAACTGGTCAGCCTTCCAATTATTGGCCCTTGGGATGTATTCCACCTTGACTTTGTCCAGCTCGCGGGCTAAGTCTCTCGCTCTGGTGAGGTACTTTGCGAGCAGTGGGCTTGATACCTCAAAGTTTTTATAGACCTGATTAACAATTAGCTCAAAATCACTGTAGATGATTAGGTAATTGGCGAAGCATTCTTTCGCCAACCAGAGCCCATCGAGCAGGGCTTCATATTCAACAGGGTTGTTGGTGGTCGTGAATTTGAGTTTCAGTGAGTACTTGATCTCCAATACTTTAGGAGTTTAGCTATGCTGCCGGTTTGTGTTGATGATCCATCTGCATTTAGGGTCTAGACCAGATTTTCCTCCAGCCAACAGCTGGTCTCATAGGTATCACTGGGGTTCGGTGTCAAGATGGTGGTTTCGATAATAAAGTCTAAGGCTTGCCCCTTTATGGTCGGCCTGGGTTTGAATTCTATATCGAATTTGCGCAATTTGATGGCTCACCTCACAAGTCGGCTAGACATGTTGGGCCTCTGTAGGATCCCCTTTAGAGGCTAATCAATTAGGATGATGATCTTGTGCGCCTGAAAGTAGGATCTTAGTTTTCGGGCCAAATAGATAAGTGCCAGTGTGATTTTCTCTACGTGCGTGGAGTAGGTCTTAGTGTCCACCAAGGTCTTACAACATAGTAGACTTGTTGCTACACGTCTGCTTGCTGTTGGACTAGGATTGAGTTAAACGCCTTTTTTGAAATTACAAGGTACAGGTATGGCTCCTCACCTTGTTTCAGTGATGTTAGGAGGGGAGGACTAGCCAGATAATCCTTTAGCTCTTAGAAGGCTGCCTGGAAGCCCAACGTTCATTGGAAGCCATTGAGTTTGGTACCTATCAAGGCCTTGAAAAATGGGAGGTATTTTTTTTGTGGACTTCGCTAGGAAACGGAAGAGGGCCGCCAGCCTTCTAGTTAGCCTTTTGACGTCCTTGAAGGTCCGTAGTGAGCTCATATCCATAACTACTTTTATCTTTTTGGGGTTCGCCTCGATCCCCCATTAAGAGACAATGAAGCCCAAAAACCTCCCGGAGGACACTTTGAAGACATATTTAGAAGGGCTCAGCTTCATTTGGTGTGGCTCGAACACCCTGAAAGCCTCAACGAGATCACGAATATGGTTGTTGATGGTTTTGTTCATGATGAGCACGTCGTCTAGATATACCTCCATATTCCTACCAATTTGGACCCCGAAGATTTTATTTATAAGCCTCTGGTAGGTGGTGCCCGCCTTCTTTAGACCAAAGGGTATGCCATTATAATAGTAGGTCCCTTAGTCGGTCATGAATGAGGTGTGCTTTTTATCCTCTGAACTTATTCGGATCTGGTTGTAACCTGAGTAAGCATTTATAAAACTCAACAACTTATACCCGGATGCTGAGTCTACCAGTAAGGCGATCCTGGGTAGTGAAAAGTTGTCTTTCAGGCATGCTTTGTCAATGTCGGTGAAGTCGACGTACATTCGTCATTTTCCGTTACTCTTTTTCATGAGGACCACATTGGAAAGTCAGTCCAGGTACTAGACCTCCCTTATGAAGCCAGCGTTAAGCAACTTCTTTACTTCTTCTCGGATGACTATAAGCATTTTGACGGAGTAGTTTCTCCGCTTCCACCTGACAGGTTTGTGATCGAAATTGAGGCCTAACTTGTGAACTGTTACTTCAATCGGGATCCTAGGCATATCGGCGGGGTCCTGCGAAGGTATTTGAATTCTGCCTTAAGAAACTGACTAACTGGTCGTGTAAGGATCCATCGGCAGGGTCCTGCGAAGGTATTTGAATTCTGCCTTAAGAAGCTAACTAACTGGTCGTGTAAGGATCCGACGAGCGAGCTTCCTATCTGTATGTATTTTTCAGACTATCTAGATCCAAGGGACTAGGTCAGTGGCTTCGCCGAATTGGGCCTGCTACAAGGTCGCTTCATCCCGGTGATCTAGGTCTTTAGCTGGCCCGCCTGGTGCAGCTTGGGTGACTTGGAACAAATAACAGTCCAACCGGTCATCTAATCGCCCAACACTTCACTAACGCTACATGCTGCGGGGAACTTCATTTTCAGATACAAAATCGATGTTATGGCTTCGAATGCTACCAGGTACGGTCAACTTAATATAGCATTGTATACAAAAGGAAGGTCGTAGCCCGAAAAGTTAGCATGTAGGATGTTATCCTGGGGTGCATGTCCAGGGTAACTTCCAGCTGGATAGTTCCTTGGACAACCACTGATTCATTATCCAGCTTTTAAGGGGCCTTTCAGCATGTTTTAATTGCTCTTCTTTAGGTCTAATTTAGAATACACATTGAGATAAAGCAAATCATATGAATTTTTATTATCGATAAAAACTCATTTCAATTAGTAATCGACAGTACCATCTAAATTAATGGTGAATAAAACCAAGGGGTCAAAATGGGGAGAGATTACATGTGCCATGTTGTCGTTGCTAAAACTAATAACATCATCTCTTACCCTTGGTTTCTTACTTGGGGCCGGCCTTTCCTAGCGGTCTAGGTGGTGGGTCTTGGGTGGTCTAGTTATCACCATATTGACCATTTCAGCCGTGACTTGGTTCATTAGTTGCTGCTGCTCTAATTTCTCTTTTCCTGTCAGATCGGGGTTCAGCCCCGAGTTTCTCAGAAATTTGGTGAGGTGGCATTTCCAGATCAATTCCTTGATCTCTTTCTATAAGGTTCGATACTCCTCCATGATGTGACCCGAATATTGATGGTAGTCATAGTATTTTGTCTGATCTCTTTCCTACAAGTTCTTAACCGCCTTTGGCCACTTCAAGAACTTTTCTTCTTTGATCTACATAAGGATGTTTGTCTGAGAGTCATTCAAATAGGTCAGGTTTTGAATCCTAAACTTCCTTCGTGCAGTCGGCTCTACCCTAGGCTACTTTCTGCGGGGATTGTCAAGACCCCCGTTATTCCTCTTTTCTTCCATCGGCCCAAGGTGGGGGTGGTCCACTCATTCCAGGTGCTTTGCCTTGTTAGCTTCCTTGGTAGCTACGTAGGCTTGGGCGATGGACTCAGCCTCCCGGAATATCTGCATATTCTGGTGGGCTAGATGTTTAAAAAAGTCGCTCAACCCTAGAGCGAAGATAAAATTT
Organism: Nepenthes mirabilis; assembly: GCA_025585075.1. Classification (NCBI taxonomy): domain Eukaryota; kingdom Viridiplantae; phylum Streptophyta; class Magnoliopsida; order Caryophyllales; family Nepenthaceae; genus Nepenthes; species Nepenthes mirabilis. The sequence goes on along the minus strand of JAODPA010042151.1, from coordinate 32,093 downwards.
CTCAGCATCACCTTGTCGGTGAGCTCGGGTATTCTTCAAGCATCAGTGGTAAATCGACCCAAGAAACTCTTCAGATTCTCGAATGACCTTTGTTTGACGTGGGCAAGGTGCCAGAGCTGCTTTACTTTTGAGCAGCTGGAGGCGAACTATGATAGGAAGCTATTAGTAGGATCCCAAAAGTTCCAAATTGAATTCATTGGCAGCCTGTAAAACCAAATCTGGACATCTCCATTCAGAGTTAGGGGAAAGTACAAGCATATAGTAGGCTCATCTACACCCTCGAAGCTGAGCAGAGTACGAAAATGGTCGAAATGATCCATGGGGTCAGTGCTTCCATCATATGGTTCCAAGACCGGCATCTTAAACTTGGAAAGAAGCGTCCGGGTCCGTATCTCCATAGTGAATGGCGACCTCTTCGGGTCGGTAGAGTGTCCACTAGCATCTCCTTTGAACACGTACTTCTATATCTTTTCAACTTTCTCCTCTACCTGAGAGGAGGTTGCAAGCCTTTTAGCGTTGAGGCAGGTTCTCAACTCTGAGTGTCCAGCCAAGCAGGGCGAATCCAGTTAGTTGCTACCATTGGCTGGTTAAGTGATGCACGAGGATCCTTCTTGGGCCAGGGGCCTTTGCTCATCGCAAAAGTAACGTGGATGTCTTCATTCTGGGCTCTCCTCCGAAGTCTCGCAACTTAGCCGACCTTCCAACCTAGAGTCACTCTTGGCATTCGAAGCCATCGGGGCCTCGAGGTCACCAGGGTGCTGAGCCCTCCTGGCTGGTTTCTTCCTTCTCTGACCTCCGTGCCTAGAGGCCGAAGTGTGGGTAGAGGCAGAGAGAGCGCATAGAGTATCTGGAGCATCTGAGATATATTGTTTATTTGCTCTGCCATTGCCATGATGAAGGGAGTTGGTCGCTCCTCCGCTCGGCTACCAGCGAAGGGGTCATCGTCAGGGGAGGTGATGTCCTTGGCTAGTGCGCTAGCCTACGCTTTCGTGTTAACCATACTTCAAGAGGAAATAGTGGTTAAATCTTTTGTTCGTCTTCCCACAGACGGCACCAATGATCTTAAATAGAAGTACTATTTAATTTAGAAGTTCACTTGATCTTCTGCTTCGGGTCGAATTAAAATGGAGTTAGATTGATAGCTCCTAGCTTAGATATTACACACCACAACTGAAGATAAGATGTCAAAGGAAAATTGCGAGACTTGCTCCTCAATTTATCTTTCAACGTTTAAGTCAATAATTTTTCATGAAAAATAGAGTGATGAGTAAATGCAAAAATAATGCTTGGGATTGGGGATTGAGTCTGACACGGAGGTTGTGCTCGCCATGGAGTGGCATTGTGATAGTGCGCTCGCAGAGAACAGATTTGTGATGGTGCACTTAGGGAGAGCAGGTTTGATGTAACGGAGGTGAGAATTGTAAGGAAATTCTCAGGGCTTGGAGAGAGAGAGAGGTAAGGGAACTTGAGGTTTTGCTTAGTTTTCTACAATATCTCCTGTGAGCACTCAAGAGAGCATGCCCCTAGAGTCTATCTCGATGGCCTTTTATAGCTTTGGAACCCCCTCAATGTCACTTGGACGGCAAGGCTGGCTGCCAGCTACCTGGAGAAGATTTTTGCCAGCCAACGAGGGGTTGTTGGTGCCACTTAAGGCAACCATGATCGATTGGAGGGATTTCTTTCTTCCCTATGGAGATGCTGCACACTATAAATGTTGGGGTTTCTATTGTGAGAGATACACCGAGATGAAGGCTTCCTTTCATGGGGAGATCATGATTTAGGGAGATATTTAGGATCTTGATCATCAAAGGTAGGTAATCTCTCATGCGCGAGAACGGAATTGTGGGCTGTCCGGCTTGGGCCATAGCTAGTTTGGGCCGCATTTGATCGACTGAGGGTCACTTCCGGTCAATGAAAATATTAACTGTCCTATGGGCCAATGGGCCGTATTTCTTTTGGGTTGATCACCCTTTTAGGGCCAACCCATTTCTGTCATCCCCATTAGATTCATATATAATGAGTAAGTTGGCTAAATATTAGTACATCTATGCCACTTAGTCTATAAGTCGGCTTTTTTATAAAATATTTACTTTAACTACTTTAAGAAACTCGAAGGGTTTTATTTAAAAATAGTTTAATTTTTAAAAATTTTCTTCGTCACCATATTATGTGTTAATTTGTTTTTACACTTTATTTTTTTGTGTATATTAATAATATTGATTGAGTAGGATTGGTAGTTGATATTCCTCGCATGTAGAGGTAAATACTTTTTACATGTATGAAATATTTTCATAATTTATTCTTTTACAATATAAAGGGTTAATACTATAGTCTTTAAGGACTACCTAATTTTTCTAATTGGTATCAAATTCTACACCAATCCTTGAACCTGTTTTTCCTACATGACTAGTAGTCACTCGTTATCGATGTGGCCATACTTTGATAAAAATAACTATTCCTATTGAAAGGTTTACATGATAGTCTTCCGAAAATTGTTAGACAAATGCATGCAACTATATATGGATGGAGGATGAATTCCTCCCTCTAGTACTAAAAATGGAGTTACCTTCCCTAAAAGTGTGATCATATGGTCTAGCGGTGAGATTAATCATAATAATTGGAATAATAAAGGCATTTATGCCATTTTTATGACAATCTCACTTGATAAATTTCTAAGTATATGTGTGAAATATCTAAGAAAATGTGAGATATTTTACAAATCACATATAAAAGGACTAAAATAGTTAAAACTCAAAACTATGCATAGTGGTCATTAGGTGTGAAGAATTAAGAATGAAAAATAACAAAATGTTTGACCATTTTTATGACAAACTAAATGACATATGTAACTCTTTCTTTAACATAAAAGAGAAAATGGCTGAAATGATAATTGTTTAAAAAGTATTGAGGCCACTATTAGAGTGGTTTTGACTAAAGGTCATAGCTATTGAATAGATAAGGACCTTATTAAAATAAAATTTAAAACGTTAGTTGAATATCTTCAAATTTATGAATTGTCTCCCCCACAAAAGAAAAAGAGACAAATCTATCACCATAAAATCTACATAGAGAAAGTTATGTGATGGCTTGAGGATGAGTCTATGGTTAATGAAGAAATTGCCTTCTTTGCAATGGAAAGTTTAAAGACTTATTTAATTACAAGAAAAATAAGGATGAAAAAAATGAGCCTAAGGACAAAAAATCCAAAGGCATTCAATATAATAAATGCTAAGGGTTCAGACATATTACGATTGAATGTCCTAACTTTAAATATGACCAAGACAAAACCTTGTGTACCACCCTTTTTGATGAAGAGGTCAAGGAGAGTGAAAATGGGGCTTTGAGTTCTAGAAAGTACTCCAATTGTATGACCTTTATGTCTCGTGTTGAGAATAATGATGAACCTACCTCAGATCATGTATGAGGAGTTTGATAATTTTGATTTATCAGACTCCGAAACAAAAAATGGGATGAATGACCATAAAAAAGTGTTTAACAAATTGTATTTACAATAGTCTAGTGGCTAAATGAACAAAGAAAAGTCTTTTAAAAAAATTAAAGAACTAAAACATAGAGAGAATTGTGAAAGATTTTTAATTCAAAAAGGAAGAGGCTCTAAAAATGTCAAGTAATAAAAATGTTGTTCTTAGGGACAAAATAAAGTATTTTGAAAATAAACTTGAAAAAACCAAGGCCCAATCAATTATGTTTATGAAGAGTACAAAAATGCTTGACCATAAATTGGGTTTAGAAATAATAAAGGGCTTGGTTTTCATGAAATCAATTCTCAAGTGAACCACCCTATAGAAACTATTTTTGTGCTAGCTACCAAGCATAGTGTAGTAAATGAGGTGTGCACTTCAATTTAACAAGGAAAAAACCCAAGCAAGCTCCTCTTAAAAGTCAATCCAAGATTAATGTGAAAAAAGCTCTCTACATTGGAAAGATTGCACCCACATGTACTAGTTGTGGAAAGGGAAGGTGCATTTACCCAAACTATGTAGAGCACATAGTCACCAACTCAATCAGCCCAGTAGACAATCTAAATCTTTTACTTTCTTTAGATTGAGACTTACTTGTTACCACTATATTGTCTTTGTTCATAATAGCCTCCAGTGTCTTCTACTTTGTTCTAGTAAATCGAGTCATAACTTTAATACAAGGACTTAGGCAAGTAAGGGTGACTTAAAGAAGATGACATATCATTTGAACTTTAGAAAAATATTTAATAATTTTGAGTACCCAACTAAAAAATCTTTCTATTCCTACTAAGATGAAGCTTAGATCAATCTCTCATATGTCCCAATTTCCTTGAAGATTCATTTGTACGTATTATTCATGTAACCAATGTGGTTATAATATTTCTTATAGGAAATCTCAAGATAGATCATCTAAAAATATAAAGCTTGCATATTAATTACAGCACTTAAGAGAGATGGCATCAAGTTTAACTATGGCCATTAAACATGAATTCAAAGGAAATGGGTTTTGTTTAACCCTTATATACTCAAATTTGCCAACCTATTCTTTTGAGAAATATGTTGCATAAAAAAAGACATGGCTTCCAAAGCCAAGGTATCTCATGCTACTTGTAAGTAGCTCTCTCATGCATTGTGCATATAAAGATGGGTGCATTTAGTATAAGAGTATACAATTATATTTTATTTTTAATAACAATTATGTGTTTAAAAATAGGAAAAAATTTAAAAAAATGAACAAATTTTAGTCAATGGGTAAATAATATAAAATTTGTTTTGAAATAAATGGTTTCTCATACATTTACTATAATGTGGATATGTTAACTCACCATTTTCTTGTATCTTGGTAAAAAATATTGTTATATTCTATTCAGTATGTATCTTCACTATATACACCGTATATTGTTGGTTGAGATCTTAATCTTTTTTGTGCGTTTCAAGTTGGCAATTCTAGGTATACTTGAACCATCTCAAAATTGAACTGACCTTAAACTAGTTAAATTTAAACAAAAAATAGCCCCTCCTCGGCAAGGACTCATGCAAAAAAAGGGAGAAATATTTATAGAAAAGAGTTATTCAATATTAGGAATCTCATTTAGTGGAAGAAAAATTATTACAATTAATTATAGGCTCTAATGGTGTTGTGTTTGACTTCCCCTATTAGATTCTCTAAAAGACATTAGGGAATTCAATATTGTAGGTGCACTCCTCTGTTATTTAATGCTTTAAGGTTTCTTAATTATACATGATGTTCACTACAGATACGGCACATCATATATCTCATTCTCATTTATCTTGTTCAAAAATGAAGTGCTTAAATTTTTCTCTTAATTATTAAGTTCATGAAATACTTTGATTTAGACAAAAAATTTTATTTACTTTATTTACTGTTGTTGGCAATTTTAGTACTATTTTTATTTTTTTCAACTTGTCATGTATCTCAAGCATACCATTGTAGTTGGAGCAGGTTTTCATTAATGTTTGGAACAATGTTTGAAAACAACTTTAATGATAACATTCAAATGCCAAACAAATTTCATTCAAATGCCAACCAACTACCACTCGAATGATAGCTTGGATGTTTGAACACCACGACCCCTTTAAGTTGCCGAGAACCTTGGCCACGTACATATTAGCTCAACTTTCTCTCTATCTCTCATGTACAAATGGCTGCTTTTTCTTCTCCTTTTCTCCTTCACTTAACAGATGTTTTTTTCTCAAATCTCTCTCAAAATCCGTAGGCTTACCTTATTCTCTAGTGGATCTCACTCTTATCTCACCATTTTTCATGGTAATATTCTTGATTTTGAAGATTTTGTTTGTTTTTTGTATAGTTTCTAAATCTTCACATATTTTAGTTTTTTTTTTTGAATAATTTTTATTATTTCTTTAAGAATAATGTTAGAATCATGAATAGGAGTGTGTTACTCATCTTTAACCATGATGAGTTATTCAAATTTAACCTGTTTTGGCTTGACATGTGCTTGAGTAGTTTTGACATTTGAATAACGTCAAATTATTGTTTTAACCTCTCTATCTATTTACGTCTCTTGTAAACAACTTCGTGTAGTATTTTATTTTGGTCTATTTGGCCTATATTTGAAGTGTTTTACGATAATCTATATAGATGACTTCAAAATCCATTGCAAAGAAGAAACTCAAATGCTAATGAGGTGACTTGAGCATCACTTATTCTTAATTCTAGAATGCCAACATTGCTAGGGATTATTTCTCTAGTATTAGTGCTTGAGACCTATTATTGAAGCGTGAGGTGTCACTCTACTCACCCCCTCCCATATCTTGCATATTTTTATCTTGAGAGTAGTTACCTTTAGTTACTGATTTGTCACTTCCATCTATCCCCTTAGTCCTCGAATTTTATTCTAACATATACTAGATCTACCCCAATATTTTTTGAGCGTTAGAATATATTCATAAACAAATGATTCGATAACACTTTAGGAGATTCGAGATGGTGATATTCTCCTTCTAAACCATCACCTAACTATCCTTATAGTGAGGAGACGACGCTATTTGTTAATGAGATTTTCTCCTATCTATTGTGGTATCCCCACTACTATGATGGTCATGAGATTAGGACAAGCCTATTGTCCATTGATTTTTTGATCTTTCATTGCATTATAAGGATCGAAATTTTTTTAGTGTCTCATCTGCCAACCTTTCCCTTATCTCCTGCCTTGTTTTTATATGATGTTCTTTGTGGTGCTACCATAGACATCTCAATCATCATATGTGAGTACTTTATAGAGATACTTGAGGATTCTCAATTGATGACCCAGTTTTCCTATGGTTGCTTCATCCAATGCCTTCTCACTACTCTCTATTAGCCTACTTGTCGTGCCTCCCATGGTTATTGGATGATCCATTGGCATAATTTTTGTTGCTCAAAGTAGATCCCACACACACGATCGTATCCCTTCTCCCACTGACTCTACCCCTCCTCCTCCACCTACTGGGAAGCGATCTAGAGGACTTTCATCTCTCTGGCTCGATGAATTTATCAATTCTATTATAGTCACACCATGTCGAATGCATCTTCAGATGGAGCGAATGTCTTTTTCATTGTCAAATTTTTAAGTGACTATGCAGTAGTAGTTAGAGTAGGCCTTTGCCTCTCAAGCAGATCTCCAAAATGGTGTCGGGGATATTTAGACCAAGCTGACTCATCTAGATCATGCGGATGAGCGATAGGATAGATATGTTTGGCATGTTATGCCTAACGATGAAGTGAATTCTTTTTGTGGTGAGTCTGACTCTTATGCAGCCACTCCCTAACACTTTGCGTCAAAAGGTGGAGATGTATTTGTTTCGAAGTGGAGATGAGTTTTATTTGTACAGATACCTTGGAGTTGTACTGTTGTGTTTTGTGAGGGGGAGAGCATTGACATTTTTACTAATCAATCTTATGCTGAGTATTAATCTACATTTTCACTATACTTCTAGTTGGGTAATATATTATATTATATTTTTTTAATACTAATATATATTTGATGCATTACAAGTATTTTTAGTAATGTTTGTTTTGTAGGTAAACAGCTTATATCAAATGTGCACATCATCAGCATAATATTCATGTCTATAGTCTCTCTCTCTATATATATCATGTAACAAGCTCTAATATTATGGTAACTAAAGCTTATCTTTTATTTATGTTATGTAAAAAGTTTTGCCATGAATTTATCAAAGGAAGAGATTATTAGATGTATTTTATTAGCTTATTTTTGTGATAAAATCTGATCACAATTAAGTTATATTTGATTTTTTTTTATTTATTAAGTAGGATCTATTATGATTCAAATAATACTTATCAAAATTAAAAAGGATCAAGTGCTCAAATACAATTAAAACACGAAAAGGTATGCTAGTGTTCAATCCATTGTTTGAACACCAAGGTACATACTCTTACGCTGTCTTAGCAAATTATAGAATGGGTTATACACATATGCTGTTAGATTGCGCATATATGCCAATAAGAGAACAGGTTGCACATGTGTGTCATTAGATCATATATATGCCTAAATTAACAAAATTGGTCATCCACATATGTCAATGAATCACATACTTTCATTATGGCATTCAAATGCTGGAGTTTAAATTTCATTGTTCTACATTTTTCTGCCCCAGTTTTTAGTCTTATTTATACACAGAATCTTTTCTCTTGAATTAGTCGTTACATATATAAAAAGAGAAGAAAATGAGAGCTAGAGCAGTGAAGGAAAAAAAGAGAAAAACTTTTCTATGAGTTGTGATCTAAAAGGAAAGGTTTTCACATCCAAAAATCATTCAGCCACCATTAAACATTTATTCCTAACCTATGAGTTTTAGAGTTTCATCAGTGGTTACATTTTGGTGTTTTGGAAGTTTTAATTGTCCATGAAGTAATGAATTAATGTCTGAGAGAAGATCAGAGGAAGTTCAATTCATTATTAAGAAACAAATATAAGGAGGTTTTTTATTTAATAGAAGTCACGTGTAATGAATAAATTAGATTGGTATTATTTGATCTATAAGTTGGTATTTTGATAATAGATTTACTTTGACGAGCTCAATAAATCTTGAGCGATTTACTCTTAAACTTTTTAATTCTCAAGATTTTCCTTCATTAATACATTTTATATCAATTTATTTTTATATTTTATTTATTATGTATATTGATTGTGTTGAATGAATAAGATTGGTATTTTTTATTTGTAATATTTAAAAATAAATATTCTTNGAATGAATAAGATTGGTATTTTTTATTTGTAATATTTAAAAATAAATATTCTTTACATATTGAATATTTGTACAATTTAGCCTGTTATACCGTGAAGTGTCAAAATCAATAAATCTTAAAGTTTATATTAGGTAAATTAATAAATCTTCCACGGCATATATTAGGTAAATGAGGAATTAAGTTTATTTTCTCAACATCCTTAAACTTAATTCCTCCTAATTCCAAGCATCATTCACATCTCTTTGAAGTGTCATACCTGAGACCCTTCTTGAAGATATATGCAACATGATCACCTCGTCATTTGAAATGCAATCCTGAAGGAAATGATATATTGCATCCATGTTCTTACTAGTATTGTGGAAATTTTGGTCTTTCGTCAATGTAGTAACAAACTCGTTATCAGTAATGTTCTCCTTGGCTCCTTATGTCATTTGCAAATTTGTAAGCAATCTTTTTGACAAAATAACTTGACAAATATAATATGCATACTAACATATTCACCTCACATGTAAAAAAAGTTACAAAATGTGTCTTTCTCAAACACCAATTAAAAGAAGTTATATATCCTATGTAGAAAATAAAACTGGTATGCTTGCCTGCACATCAAGATCTCCAGTCCAATCATATTACTATGGCCAACAGGCTTATATTTATTAGCAAAAGAACAAACCAGACTAGAATTATTTGTTACTTTGATGTAACAAAGGTTTCATTTAACCGCTCTATAAGTTTGTTGAGGTTGGTATCTCAATATACCAACTAATGAGTTTGATTCCAAAAAAAAAAGCCTTATCTATCTTGTTGAGTCAAATACATCAATCTTTCAATAAGATTTTTGAAGGTCATAGAATCTGTCTTTTGTTTATATTTAGTTTTGGACAACTTCAAACCATATTTCATTGGGTTGATTGTAGATTGACAATCTCTCATCTTGAACTTCCTAAAAATTTCTTTAACAGATCCTTTTTAAAAAATAGTAATCTCATTCTCTATTTTCTTAACCTCAAGCCATGATAATAAGACATGAGATCAATGTATGTCATCTCAAACTCCCCAGTCATAGCATGCTTAAACTCTCCTAACATACTTTGATTGCCTACCATAAAAATTAAAACATCAATATATAAGCAAACAATGCAAGTATCTCTATTTTTATGCACATTAGATATAAAGCATAGTCATGTGTGCGCTTGGTGAATCCATTCTCTTGAAATTACTTGTTAATGTTATTGTTTCAGACACTTGGCACTTGATTCGATCCAAATAAAGCTTTCTTTAACTTCAACACTATGTGGTCATGACCTTTAATCACATAGCCCAACAGCTATTAAACATATACATCTCCTCCAAGAATTCTATTCAATAAATTTGGTTTGACATTCATGTGTCAAATCTTCCATCTTTTTGAGTTGCTTGTGCGGCTGACTGTTAGACATTCTCTAACTGGGCAATAGTACAAATTACAATTATCTACCCTGAGATGTTGATTGTAGCTCCTGACTACCAACCTCATCTTATATATCTCCACTTATCCCTTGGAGTTTTTCTCCATAAATGCCCAATTCGCTCGAATGGGTGTTTGACCTTCCAGTGTCTTATTATTCTCATTCCACGTAATCTCTTTGCCTATACCAATTCATCACTTCTTCTCTTTCACTGCATCTTCAAAAACTATAGGCTCACAATCAGCAAAATAGCAACAAAGATAAGCATATTCATTTGAAATCTTGCTGTCTCATGATGATCTTGGAGATTCTGCATTAATTGCCTTTCACTGGAGCTTCCACTTGAAGACTATGATGATGTCGCGCTCAAAGTCATCAGTGGCCGACGAGGTGTGGCAAGCTCTTGAACTTCTCTCACTTGCTCCTCCTCATCACAGAAAGGAGAGAGATTATATCCCCCCTCATCTTTATTACTCCATCCCCATTCATTTTCTTCATCAAACTCCACATCTCTACTAATAATAATTGTGATGGGTATGCCAGTAATGGGCTGACTCAAAAAGGAGAAACAGCTTAGATCCACGACGGTCCATTTATACCTAAATGATCAATGCAAACTGTTGACCTGACGAAAAGTTAATGAGCCAGTAAAAGCCCAAGCGCAGGACGGTCAATTTGGGCCCAAAACGGTTAATACTTCTGTAGACTAGAAGTATGACAAGATGATTGACTAAAGACCAGGTCTCAGGCGGCACAAACCCAGATTGACCCATGCATCCGTCCTCGATCAGTAACAATCTTCTCCCCTAATTTCGCGCTCTCCAAATAAGGCAACCTTCACTGTAACGGTTGCTTCCAGAATCAATGCACACCCCTGAAAGAAGATGCCAGAATTCTTTCCCTATCTACTGGAAACCCTAGCGGTTACAGAACGCAGAAGGAAAGCAATCAACTTAACGACCGTTACTGTCATAAAGGCTCCACGTCAGAAAAAACAGCGATCCTAGTAGAGCACGAGAATTAAGCCTTTCTGCACAAGAAAGGCATTCTAGCACAGCGACTATAAAAGGCCATGGAGTTCTCACTTCAAGGCACGTACTCACTTGCCTGCAAAAGCCTTCTAATGCAAAAGCTCCCACGCTTTAAGCATTCTAGTGCTCTTTCTCACTCACTTTACTACTACGTTCCAAAGAAACACGGTACTTAAAGACTTCGCTTCTCACGAGCAACTAAAGCCTCTTTACTTACGAGAGCACCACCATGTTACAAACACTCACCGCATATATATATTGCATCTCATTGCATCCACCTTCTTATTTTGAAAACTGCTTACTGATTCGAGCGTCGGAGTATTTTCGGTGGGACAACCTCCTACCATCACCTGACCTCCTATTCGTAGTTATGGTGTGTAGGATTCAGATTCGGTGAACGGAATCAGATTTAGACGAATGATTTGACCCAAATCTATTCGAAACTTGGATCCACGACGTATTATTGGCGCCGTCTGTGGAAAGCTTACAAAAAGCCAACCACTTTTTTCTACAACCTCTCTCAGTTTCACCTTCCAAGTCAGTTTCATCCATTATAATGATGAACACCAGAGCACAAGCTAGCGAGCCCGTTAGAGACGCGACCTCACCCGACCAAGACCACGCTGCTGGTAACCTAGTTAACGGGGTGGTGAACGGGCTACCCACACCCTTTCTTCAGAATCTAACAGAGCACATGAGCAATATGAATAAAATGTTTCAAATACTCTGTACCCGTCAGGAGAACGCAAAACAGGGGGCTCTGTCCGCAGCAGTCCTTGCTCTGGCCTACAGGAGAGGAGACTAGAAGAAAAAGAAGCCATCCAAGAAGACCTAGAGGCCGGGCAACACTCAAGCTTCGGAGGCCTCACATGTCCAAAGTCGTTCAAGGCTCGCAGGACGTTTGGCCAGTAGGACTCCGGAGGAGAATCTAGAACGGAGGAATCCCGATACTCTCGGGTAGAAGTTAGGCCTCAGGCTCAGAAGGGTGCCTCCAGGATCGTTACATCCACTGTTGACAGTAACTGGCCTACTACTCGTCACACCAGAAAAAGAACAGAGTTGAAAACCTACCGCAACTCTAAAAGATCTGGCAATACCACCCGGACAGATTCAGTTGTGGAAAAGATCTAAAACCACGTATTCAAGAACGACGAATACAGCATAGATCTGGATAGATCTCCCTTTATGGCAAAGATCTTAAACCGTCCCATGCTAGCAAACTTCAAGATGCCAACTCTTCACTTTTACAATTAGAGTGCTGATCTTATGGAACACCTAGATTATTTCCACACACATTTGAGTTTACAGGGATTGGAGGATGCAGCGATGTGCAGCTGTTTTTCTCTTATGCTGAAGGGAGATGCCCGCATCTGGTTCTATCGTCTTTCATTAAATTTGATTCAGAGCTTTCGAGAGTTCACTGACCTTTTTCTGGCCCAATACGCTTCCAGCTGTCGAGAAGAGAAGCAACCTTGACACCTCTCCCATATCAAGTAGACATACGGAGAGAATTCACAGAAGTTCCTAAATCATTTCATAGCAGAGGCGAGAAGGATTTCCAAGCTCACGGAAGAGATGAAGTTTGACAGTTTCATCTCTACCTTAATGTATGGGGACTTCTTTAGGCACCTGGCGTATAAGAATCTGCAATCTTTCTGGGAGGCGGAATCTATCACCAGAGCCTACGCAACAATCGAAGAGGCTAACAAGATTAAGCATCCTGAAAGGACTGAAAAGCCTCGCTCTTTCCCAACTGAGGGAAAGAGAAAGTACAACGGCGGCTATCACTCCTATAGGAAACAGCACAAGATCGGAGTACTTGAGCGAAGGGATTACGAGCCAATTAATTTGATACCCTTGACCGATACGCACTCCAACGTCCTCATGCAAATCCATGGAGAGAAATTCCTTAAGTAGCGAAAGCCACTTAAGAAAGTGGAGGGAGGAAATCCAGCTAAGTACTGTGATTTTCATCAATCTTCCGGACACTCCACGGAAGTTGCAAGACGCTCCAGCAGGAGATTGAAGAGCCCATCTGAAGAGGCCACCTCATCAGGTTCGTCAGGAACCCTGGACAGAATTCTGGCACCTCAAGCGGGGAAGGACTAGTGCCTTACCAGCCACGGAATCGGATCACAGTTGGGGTGGTCAATATGATCACAACCCAACTCGCTAAGACCCCAACAGATCATAAGGAGTAGCAGAACGGGAGGAAGAAGTAGCGCACAAAAGATAACGTCATTAATTTTAGTGACAATGACATGAGCCATGTAATATCCCCTATGCAGATCCCCTTGTTGTATCTGTACTCATTTCGGACGGTAGCGTCGACTACCAATTGAAGTAAATTTTTATTGATAATGGAAGTTACAGAGATTTACTTACCTTTTTTAACTTTGGTTTAAAAAAAGAGTTAATTGATACCTATTGGAGGCCTGCTCTGTAGCCTTGACAACGAATCTGTGGCCGTCCAGGGAATAATCCAGTTGGAGGTCACTTGCCAATGTAGGCAAATCTTGAAGAAATATTGTTTGTCGGTGTAGGCAAATCTCAAAGAGACCATTTGTCTGAGTGGAAAAATATCGGAGTCGTAATTGCCAGAGTAGCCAGGCAGGGTTGTAAGAGTACGGTCGGCCGGCAGCCATGTAGCAGAAGTCGATCAACGAGAGATTGACCGGTTGAGAGAAGAAGTCGATCAACGGGATGTTGATCGGTTGAAAAGGAGGACGGGATGTCTGGAATGCTAGGAGTTATCTGTGCAGAGCATTGACTTTCCAAAGTTGGTAAGTTTTACAGAGTAAATAACTATCATGCAGAGCATGCGCTATCTGTGCAAAAAGTAGATTGACCTACAGAGCATATGTGTTTGAAAAAGTGCAAAAAATTTGTGAAGTCGCAGGAAAAGACAGGTTTAGTGTGATAAATCATCTGTAAGAATCGGATTAGGTGAGCAGATGGATTTGGCGCTAGGGTCTTTATAAAGATCTTACCAGGCGCTTCGGAGTATGGACAAGGGGAGGCAAGCAATAATGTGAGGGCTGCTCGCAGCAGCTGTTGGAGTGGTAGACGGAGTAGCTCTTATCATTCACCATCTACCACCATACTTGTAAAATCTAATAGTAGAGTGCACTACCAGTGAGAAAAATGAGAGAAGAAAAACAGAGAGATAAGCGGGAAGGAGAGTTTCCTTACTCTGGGGTTATTTTTCTCATTCTGTCTCAGGTGTGTAACGAGAATTCTATCTCAGGAATTTTTATAACCAATTTTATATAATGAAAATATTTTTTTAAAATTTATTCCGTAGTTTTTCCCTTCAATTTGTGAAGGGTTTTAATGTTAAAAATGTTATGTATCTTTTTTATTCCTTATACCCACTAAATTGATCATTGTCGATTAACCAAAGGTTTGAATTTTTCGCTGCGCCGAATTGGGGAAATCTGGGTGTCAAATCCCAACAGATACTTCTATCCATTCTCACAATGCCATTTTTTTTTAAGAGACCTCAGATTAGTGAAAAAGTATCTAATGTCATTTACTTTACAAGACTCTATTGAACCCATTAAAAGTAAACTCTACTCGTCAATCCAATCTTAACGATTTAATGCAATAAGTACTTTTCTTTTCTAGAAGTTTTTTGAATTTCTTAAAATAATTGAGCACTTGGGATTTTTATTTCAACAGACACACCTAAGTTTTTATACAAAAATCATCAATACAAAGAAGAAAATATTGATTTTTTCCTTAACAAATAAAGCTTTGTCTATCCACAAATATTAGTACGAACAAGTTGCAGTAGGTGACTCACTTTTAAAGAAGCTTCTCTAGGAAAGTTTTTTTCGAAATTGCTAACTAACAAAACGTTTTGCAAATTATTGATTTAGGAAAGATGACCAGCCCTTAAACATTCCATTTTGGTGCAACAACCTCAAGCTCTCAAAGTTCATAAGTCCAATTCTCCAATGTCACAGCCAAGTTATAGTTCTTCTCCAATATTTGTTCCCAATTTAAAAATTATATATATATATATGAGTGGAATACAGAGCTACTGATGAGTTGTGACCACCATTTTTTATATAAATTAAAATCATACATTTGAATCCAATTAGAACTTCATAATTATCTCCAAAAGAAACGGATTTAGTTAGCTACTCATCAAGCTTCACACTTTTGCTTTTATTTATATACATATGATTGCTTGTCACACTATCAACATACTTTAAATTTATCATGCCTTCGTCTCCTTTGTATGCTAGTGATAAATTGGATTCTTCTTCATCATACTTATCATAATTTGCCTTCTCTTCAACATTATTAGAACTCCTATAATCCCTGGCATAGTTCCCATGCTTTTGACAATTATAACACCAAAATTTGAACTTGCCATGTTTCCTTAAATAACCTCCTCTACCACGTCCTTGTGAGTTCTATTACTCTATTCATCGTTGGAGTTTGGAGAGCCTCCTCCACCTGCTCCTCTTCCTCTCCTCCATTGCTTTAGCCACATTCTATAAATTAGTTAACTTTTCTCATGATCATCTTACTTCTTTACCAAGAGTTTGGTGGCAAGAACTTGTCGATCAGCTCACCCTCCTTGTTGGTTCTTTCAGCATGGGCTTGTTGGCGGCACATAATTTGATCAATCATTATGGTTGCCAAATATTAGATTCTTTAATGGCTACAACAACATAAAATGTAGTGAGTAAAGTACCTATTCAATTATTCAGATATCCACTAATTTTTTTTCAATACCACTTTATTTGATTTAATACAGTCAACATTTTTAAAAAGAAATACGTGGTAGAGTTGAACTTTTGTATGGAGAACCTTCAAATTTTCCTCATAAGTCTTGAAGGCTCACTTTCTTCACATTATCAACTCCTCGGTTAGAGTTTTTATAAAATATCCTGTGCTTGCTTGATGGTGGTTGCATGAGCCACTCTCTCAAACATGGTATTATCCAAAATTTGATGGGCAAGGCTCGTCATAGCTTCTATCCACAATCGTCCACACATCTTGGGATCCAAGCAAAGTTTTTACATGCGTGCATCAATTTTTATTTTTATTTTTTCCTTTTGTAAGGTGAGGGTATTAGAATGAAAATTTGGAACTGGGTATCGTCAGGCTGGCTTTAATTGTAATAGGGGAAGAAACTTTTGTAGAGGTAACTGGAATAAGTGACTTAAAACTAAGAGCTGTATTCATTTCGTTCTTACTCTGACCAAAGCACAAGATTTGCATGAGTATTTATATGTCTACCTACATTATAAATTCAATATATAAACCGCATAATATTTCTAGGAAACTCAAATACACGAATTACCCAAATATATTCATTATCTAAATACATAGAACATTCAAATTCATGAATGCAAATCTCAAGATAAATCTCCTAAAAATGCCTGAATCTTCCAAGGCATGTATCAAAAAGATAAGGAATTGAGTTTATTTTCCGAACAAAGGCAGGAACAGTGTTAGTTGTAAAAGAAATGTCACCAAATCCAAACAAATGAAATCGTATTATCTTTCTGATAGTGCAAAGACGTCAGTAGACTCACCAGTGGCAGAATATTTTGCGTCTTCCGATGAACACCAGCCGAGGAGAGATAAGGGTGGGCAATGAACGGTTCAAAAGCTTTTGGAATCCTTCGTCCTTGTAAAGAGGTGTAGCACTACCCTATGGAAAAGTAGTAGTACATGATCCCACCAACAGTATGCTCTCAAAACTATGTCGTTTTATAGATAATGTGATGGTCCGGCCATCCAAATTGAGTGAAAAAAAAAAAAAACAACAATTTAAAAATATTAACTATATGATTTCGATTTAACGCTTGGATTGGTGCGTGATAAGTCAAGGTGGAAGAAACACAGTTGGCACGTATTTGCTGAGACGTGTACGAAAAAAGGAATACCAAACGTAGAGGAACCATATTCATATTATATGAGTAGTGATGTGTATCTTGAAAAGATATTTGGCCCAAGAGTTTCTATTGGGATATACTGTCAGGGGTGCAAATAAATTGAGAGAGAGTGATAAAACGGTGACGACAATAATACATAGCAAATAAACGACAATCACAAAATGTAAATTTAAGATACAAGTAATTTTACGTGATCACCATCTTTTGAATAAGAAATAAAAATCACAAGATTATATGTTTATAAATTTTTACTATGTAAAATTAATTATACAAATCTTAAATATAAGAATTTAACTCATTGTATCTAATAGACTCGAACAACAATGAGTGCAGAAGAAATATCCAAAGTAAGAAGAAAACACTTCTCTTTTTTTTCTTTACTTTCTCTCACCATCGACACTCACTAGTCTCTAATTTTATAAGTGCTACCTCTTTCTCAATCGTATTCCTTTTTATAAACCTTAAAAAGAGTTTTGTGTGCTTTTTTTATTGTGAGACATTGGAACCAACAGCCAGTCATCCTTCATCATAAGCAGTCTGGTTCTCCTTTAGACTCAACAATCTAGCCGCCCTTCAGTATCGGCACCGTGTTGGTCACCTTTTAACTAAGCAGTTCAGCTAGCGCCCTTTGGTTAAGCAATCCAACCAGACGCCTTGATCTTCACTAGTCCGGTCAGCCTCCTTGGCGTTCGCCAAATCGATCGGTTGCCTCTTCAGCCTTAGGACTACCTAGTTGTCATCGGCTCCGATTTGGTTGCCATTCAGCCGCTTCGCTGCATGCATTTTGTGTGCATAAACACAATAGTATTCCACCTCAATATAACCTATGTGTGTCATCATCCAAATTTGCAGAATAATCTATCATTCAGGTATGGGCCTATATGGGAGTGACCCATAACCTAATAAAATTCTCTTCACAACCGTGTGGGGATGACCGTCAACATCCCAATAATACTGCGACAGACTTCAAGCATCCCTGTGACAACACCTCGGTCATCATATCCATCCCTTTTTTCTTAGTCCTAACCTTATTGAATACCAACAACCTTGAGTTAATAATATTTCTCACTCAATAATATCGAACATCAATATGTTTCGATCTGAAGTGGAGTGAGAAATTTCTATAGAGATGAATCGCACTTTGATCATCACAAAGTAGCACGTACCTCTCCTGCTTGAAGTCGAGTTCTCACACAAACTTCTTCATTCATAGTATTTCCTTACTCACCTCTGTCATAGAAATAAACTTTGCCTTGGTAGTCAAGAAAGCAATGCACTTTTGTAGCTTCGTTTGCCAAGAAACAACTCCTCCTGCGAACTTGCCTATGTATCCAGAGATGAACACCTAAGAGTCAATATCACCCGTTATATCGGTATCAGTGTATAAGACCAGGTTTGACTTATCTTCTCCAAAACACAAGCACGGCATGGAGGTCCCCTAGAGATATTTCGGTACCTACTTCACCAAGGACGAGTGCTCGTTCCAGGGTTCGATAGAAAATGATTAACTGTGTCGACAGCATGAGTTATATCCGGTCTCGTGCACACCATATCATACATCAGACTACCTATGGCCAAAGATTAGAGTATTCCTTTCATACTTGCATGTTCATCATCTGACGAAAGACATTGTTGGCTACTCAGTTTGAAGTGGTTGGCTAGTAGGGTGTTCACCGTCTTTAACTTCTCCGTATGGAAATGCTGAAGCACATTCTAAATGTTGCTTTTCAAGGACAATCACAACTTCCTTTCCTTGCAGTCGTAAAATATCTGGATAATCGTAGTTTGTTTCACCAGCCCCAAGTCTTTTATAGCAATGACCTTCCCGAGCTGCTGCTTCAACTCCTTAGTCCAGGATGCGTCATGACTGACAATCAACAAGTCATCCATATAGAGTAGAAGAATAATAAAGTCGTATTCAAAAACCTCCATACAAAGACGCAATTGTTCAGAGTAGTCTTTCGGTACCCTTGATCGACCATGATAAACTTGAACTTTTTATACCATTATCTCGAAACTTGCTTCAACCTGTACAAGCTCTTCCTCAGACAACATACCAATCGTTCCTTCCCCTCGACGCAGAATCCTTTCAACTGCTTTATGTAAATTTTTTCCTCAAAATCACCATAAAGAAACACTATCCGGACATCCAACTATTTGACCTTCAAGTCAACAACAATGGCTAATTCGAGTACCATCCGAATTGAAGATATTTTCACAACCAGGGCAAGGATCTCATCATATTCAATGCCCTTTCACTAGTTGAAGTCTTTCATCATCTACTCTACTTTATACATTGGTTATGGGTTGTTCTTATCAACTTTTAGACGGAATACCCATTTGTTCTTCAACACTGGCTTTCCCTTTGGCAACTCGGTCAGCTCGAAGGTGTGATTCTCATGCATGAACTCATCTCGTCCTGCATAGCTCCATCCACTTTGTTCTGTGCTCGTCTTCCATAGTTTCTTTAAAATTTTCAGGCTCTCCTCTATCGGTAAATAACACATACTCATCAACCGATAGACGAACAGATGGCCTTCGATATCTCGAGGATCGTTGGAGTGGGATAGTCTCGACCAGCTCAATAATATCATGGGTGGCGTCATTCCTATCCTCATCGAGCATCGGAGCCTTTCAGTCTCCACCCTCTTCAGCAATGCCTTGACCATTAGCCTTTTGATGGATTGGCGCCAGTCGGACAGACTCAACATTTGTCTCCCCAACTCGGCCGTTGTTATTATTGGATGCAACCTTCACCTTCTTACCGATATCTTTGGTAGTCTCGTCCTCCACAAATACTACATCCCTTTGTTGAATAATCTTTTTCTCAACTGGGTCATAGAGCTGATATCCCAACTCATATTCCCAATAGCCGAGGAAGATGCATTCCCTCTTTTTTTGACTCCAACTTCGTCCTCTTGTCCTTTGGGATGTGTACAAAGGCCCTACACCCGAACACATATAGATAGTCGTAGGATACTTCCTTCCCTGACCACACTTTTTCTGAAATTTCTTCATTTAATGGGCTATTTGGTGACAGATCAATGACATAGGCCATGATCTTTAAGACTTTCCCTGAAAACCATCCGGGGAACTTTGCCACTGAGAGAACATAGCGGACTTTCTCCATCAACATCCTATTCATCCGCTCAGCCACCCCATTCAATTACAATGTCTTCGGCGGAGTCCTTTGATGCCGAATACCATAAGATCGATAATACACCTCAAAAGCTCCGATGTACTCACCACCATTATCACTTCGAATATATTTTAATTTCTTTCTTGTTTGCCGTTCAACCAAGGCATGGAAGTGTTAAAAAATGCCAATGGGTTGATCCTTCGCCTTCAATGGATACACCTACAATTTTCTTGAATAATCGTCAATAAATATAATGAAGTACGGTACTCCTCCAAGTGACTTCTCCTTGAAAGGACCACAAGTCTCAATGTATACGAAATCAAGGACTTCAGTTTTCTTTGTGAATGGGTTTCCAATGAACGAAACTCGTATTTATTTCCCATCATGCAATGGGGACAGGTCCTCAATTTGGATTCTTTCACATCTCAAAGAAAATCCTTCCCAGCCAATATGTTTAGCCTCTTTTCACTAATGTGGCTTAGCTGATGATATCACAAGTCAGTGGAGTCTTCACTCCTGACAACCTCTATCTCATCAGCCGCGACGGAGGCATGCAACACATACAACCCGAATACCTTCCTTTCATTGGTAACTAATAGAGACCCTTTAGTCAATTTTCATACCCCTTCATAGAAAGTGTTGTAGAATCCTTCATTGTCCATCCTACCTAATGAAATCAAATTCATCCAAATGGGGATAGGTCCTCAATTTGGCTTCTTTCACATCTCAGAGAAAATCCTTCCCAGCTAATATGTTCAGCCTCTTTTCACTAATGTGGCTTAGCTGATTATGCCACAAGTCGGAGGAGTCTCACTCCTCGCAACGTGTACCTCTTCAGCCACGGCGGAGGCATGCAACAGATACAACCCAGAGGCCGTCCTTCCATTGGTAACTATTAGAGACCCTTTAGTCAGTTTTTATATCCCTTCACAGAAAGTATTGTAAAATCCTTCATTGTCCATCCTACCTAATGAAATCAAATTCATCCAAATGTTTAGGGCATGTCATACATCCCTTAGCAACAACTAAGTTCTATTATTGGTGATAAGGGGCACGTCACCTCTACAACGACCCGGGACATTCCTTCATTACCCATTCTTAAGACTCCATAATCACCTGGAATGTAAGATATGAAGAATCCCCTCCATGACGTGGCATGGAGTGATGCATCAGTATCCACTACTTAATTGATCTCATACTTGGTCATATTTACCACCTCGTCTTCCTCACACACCAACTGGAGGTCACCAACGGTAATGACCGAGACCCTCTCCTCGTCTCCAGCCTTGTCGTCTTTGCTCATTGTTCTCTATATTCTCGTGCTTTCACTTGAAGTAGTTCTTCTTAATATGTCCATTCTTTTTGCAGTGATGGCATTCTAGGTTCTGATACCTCAATCGAGACTTATTTTGGCTCTTCTCTCCAAACTTAGTACCACGTCCTTTACTTTTTCCCCATGATTCAGTGACCAGCAATTCGGAGTGCAGAGAGGAGGAGAACCACTGTGACCGACATCTCATCTCCTCATTCAGCACGGCTCCCTTTGCTATCTCCAAAATAACCACGCCATTCGGAGTAGTATTGACGATGTTAATCCGTATCACCTCACAGGATTCTAGCAGGGTTGTCAATAACCATAAGCCCAACAACTTGTCTTCAAACTTAATACCCATACCATTCAGCCGATCCATGCATCCTTGAAACTCCTTTAAACGGTCGACAATGGGTGTGCCCTCCTTGTACTTTACTTGCATCAGTTTCATTAAGTGAAACAGTTTGTTTACCTGTTTTTAGGAGTATAGAGGGTTTCTAACTTCTCCCACAATATCTTCATGTTCATCTCATTTTAATGTGATTATACACATTGTCGTCCACAAATTATCTAATGTAGCCACAAACTTGCTTGTACTCAAAGCCCTATTCCTCCTCTGATTTCACCTCGAGCTTTTGAGTAGCGAATACCGAAAAATGTATTGTCTTGACAAACAGCAAGTCCTTCATCTTACATTGCCAAATTTGTAGTTTTTACCATTTCAGCAAATCATCTTGTTCCTAACCTCCATCAATTCAAAGCAAAACTCAATAACCGGCACAAACAACATGTCACTGATACCACTGTTGGGATATACTGCCGCCAGTATAGATGAATAAAGAGGAAAAGATGAAATGGTAATGACAACGACACAACGGATAAACGATAATTACAAAATATAGATACAAAGCACATATAATTTTACGTGAAAAATCCTCTTATAAATAATAGAGAAAAATTATGAGATTATATATTTATAAATTTTACTATATAAAATCGGTTATACAAATTTTAAATACAAGAACTCAACTCTTTGTATCAAATGGCTTGAATAGTAGTGAGTATAGAGGAAATATCTAGAGCAAAAAAACTCTCATTCTCCCTTTTCTTCACTTTCTCTCACTAACAACACTTACTGGTATCTAATTTTATAAGCATTACCTCTCTCTAAATCGACTTCCTTTTATAAACCCTGAAGGGAGTTTTGCACATATTTTTATTGTGGGCCATTAGGATCGGTAGCCAGTCATCCTTTATCACAAGCAGTCCAGTTCTCCTTTGGACTCAATAGTCTAGTTGCCCTCCAATATTGGCTCCGCGGTGGTCACCCTTCAGTTAAGCAATTTGATTAGTGCCCTTTGGCTAAGTAGTTCAACTGGATACCTTGGTCTTCGCTAGTCCGGTCGGCCTCCTTTGTTTTCGCCAAATCAGTTAGTCACCCCTTCATCCTCAGCACTGCATGGTCATCACGGGCTCTAATCTGGTTTCCATTCGACCGCTTTGCTACATGCATTTCGCATGTGAATACAATAGTATTCCTATTATGGGACCTCGCAACGGATTCTCAGACGTCCCACAGTAGCCTACAACTATGAGGTGTAGTAACCGGACGACCCAACGTCCACTAAAATTCCTAGATTATAGTTAAATAAATTGTGAAGGCTGTTACATAACCTCACATACCCCATCCCTTAGTTTACTGCTGTTAGTTGGTTATATGTCTGTACTGGTTTACTTAGTTGTTTATTGTTTGTTAATTGGTGTTGCTACTTTTGTGGACAGTGTGAGTTCCATGTGCACGGTTGTACTTAATCCCAAACTAATGAAGGAAAAGAGAAGAAACGAAAATATTATTCTTCTCAACCTCCTCTCCTCTCCTCTCCTCTCTCTTGAATCTTCTCTTCTACTCCCTGTTGTCTGCCTCTCCCGCTCTCTGCTAGACCTACCCTCCTGTTCTGGCGATGGTGCTCCATTGAATCTGCATCATTGGTGCTTTCATTGAGATAATGGCAGAAGACATGACGACGCGGTATAAACTGATGGAGGACTCGATCGCAGGATTGAAGGAGACAACCGTTGCTCTCCAACACCAATCCGAGAGTATCGTCACCACTCTCCAGCACCACTTCAAAGGTATTGCTTGTAACGCTACTCTTGGTGAACAACTATAGAAATCTATGTCCAAGTCCTCCATTCCCTAGCTCGAATCGAAGCTCATAATCGATCTACAGTAAACCCTCCATTACTTCCAACACTACTATAGTTCATGGCGTCCTCGACTGCACACCCCACTTCTCCTCATACGACAACCCTATCTCTCCTTCCTCATACAACGACCGATTCCCAGTACGCTCTACCCTTAAACTTACCCAGGCTCGAAATTTCCTTCTTCTTTGGAGACAATATCCTCAGATGATTGTTTCAAATTGAACTGTTCTTCTATTATCACCTTACCCCCTCCGATCAGAAACTCACAATAGCTGTCGTCTACATGTCTTGTCCTGCACTCCAATGGTGCCAATGGGCGCATGTGACCCACCAACTCACAACCTGGGAAGCTTTCAGCCGTTATCTGGAACTATAATTCGGCCCTTCCACCTATTCCAATCCTGAAGCCTTACTCTACAAACTATGCCAAAACACTTCAGTCGCATCATATATGATCGAATTTGAAGCTCTGTCTACCCGTACCTCAGGCCTTACCATAACGAACCTTCTAAACTATTTCATCTCTGGTCTCTGGGATGAAATTCGTCAGAAGCTCTTATTGTTAAAACCACAGACATTACCGGAGGCTATTGGGATGGCCAGTTAGTGGAGGAAAAATTGGAGGCGGGTCACTCCTCTTTTCACTGCCCCCTGACCTCCAAATAGCAGCCCCAAGCTTTGGGCCAACCGCAACGGCCATTGTCCCACCAAAACTTGATGCCGAGATTGCCTATCAAGCGGCTCACACCGGTAGAAATGGCAGCACGCCGTGTACGGGGCTTGTGTTTCAATTGTGATGAACAATTCACTCCAGGCCATCGTTATCGTCCACCCCAATTCCTTTGTATGATTGCTGAGGCTGAAGACAATTCGCCCACTAAATCGCTCCACTTTGAGGAGATTTCAGTAGGAACAGAACTCCAGCCAATAGACTCCCCAGAAGGGGAGTCCATGTTGCCTAGCACAGATTCTGCTCCCACAATTTCCTCACACGCTCTTGAAGGCCGATTCGTACCCTCCATACTACAGTTGCAAGGCCAGATTGCAGGCTGTCCAGTCGTCATCCTTGTGAATAGTGGCTCTACTCACAATGTTTTGCAAACCAAAGTGGCTCGTAACTTGGGACTGACAATCCAGCCATCACAACACATTAATGTCACCGTAGGCAACGACGATTCTTTTCACTGTGAATGGATTTGTTCCAATACTCTAATAACATTGGATCAGTCTTAATTCCGTGTGGATTTATACTTGCTGCCCATTTAAGGGGCAGACATAGTTTTCGGAGTGCAATGGCTAGCTATAATTGGCCCCATCTTATTTGATTACAAAGTATTGTGGATGGGTTTTGATCATGTTGGCCAACAACTCACCTTATGAGGGTTGCAATCAGCTTCTATTTCTACTATGACCATAGGGCAACTGAGGAGTAGCGACACAACTAAAGCCAGCGCTTCCTACTTCCACATGACTGTTACTCCCGTGAAACAGGCAACCAAGGAGCCGATAGCAGAGCCACTCCCCTTCATAGACTCCTTACCCCTAGACATCGACCCTACCGTTAGGATAGACTTGTAATAGCTACTCTCTACATTTGCAGGAATTTTCTCCTTACCACATGGCCTCCCTCCATGCCGGGCCACCGATCATCGCATTCCGTTAAAGCCTAACTCCGAACCGGTCAACAGCAAGCCCTACCGGTACCCACATTTCTAGAAGGTGGAAATGGAACGCATGATTCAAGAGATGCTGGCTGAAAGCATTATTTGGCCCAGTCATAGTCCCTTCTCGTCTCCTGTCTTATTGGTCAAGAAGCGCGATGGCAGTTGGCGATTTTGTGCTGACTACCGGGCCTTAAACACGCTCACTGTCAAGGATAGATTTCCTATTCCTACGGTTGATGAGCTGCTGGATGAACTGGCCGGTACTTGGTTTTCTCCAAACTCGATCTAAGAGCTGGATACCATCAGATGAGGGTCCACCCAGAGGATATCCACAAGACAGCCTTCCGAACTCACGACGGCCACTATGAATTCATGGTCATACCTTTCGGGTTGTCAAATGCCCCCTTTTCCTTCCGATCCGAAATGAACGATATCTTTCTTCCAGTGCTGCGGTGATCTGTGTTGGTGTTTTTTAACGACATTCTCATCTACAGCCCTTCTTGGGAGAGTCATCTTCATCACCTTGCCCAGGTTCTAGACATCCTCCATGCCCATTTTTTCTTTGCCAAGCTGTCCAAGTGCGAGTTCGGACACACCTCACTGTCATACATTGGTCACATTATTTCAGAGCACGATGTGGCAGTCGATCCCTCCAAGATTGCTGCTATCCAAAACTGGCTACAACCGACCAGCGTGACCCAACTACCCGGGTTTCTAGGGCTCGCAGGGTATTATCGCCGCTTTGTGAATCAGTATGCCAAGATCTCCGCTCCTCTGATGATGTTGCTATGCAACAATGCTTTCATTTGGACCCCTGAAGCCAAGCAAGCATTTACCTCCCTCAAGGCTGCACTCACCACCACCCCAGTGCTTGCCCTGCCAGATTTCTCCAAACATTTTGTGGTACAGACAGATACTTCAGGACAAGGCATCGGGGCCATGCTGCTTCAAGGGGGACATCCCATTGCCTATTTTAGCAAATAATTTTATTCGAAACTGTAGGCCTCCTCAACCTATATTAAGGAGTTATGTGCTGTCACTGATGCTGTAAAAAAATAGCAAAAATATTTGCCGGGTACCAAATTCACAATCTAAACTAATCATCAACCACTCAAAACACTACTAACTCAAACCATCCACACCCTCGATCAGCAGCACTGGATCACAAAACTCCTTGGGTTTGATTTCGACATCAAATACCAGCCTAGACTCAACAATAGCCCAACTGATGCATTATCTAGACACGAGCCTGGGACTTGCCTAGCACTCCAAGCTATATCCCAACCTGTCATGGGCTTGTTGACAGCCCTGAGAAGATTTATTGAAAAGCATCCTGCAACTGTTTCATTCGCTAGGGCCATTCAAGGGCAGTCGGCTGACCACACTGAATTTTCTTGACGCAACAGCCTGATCTTCTTCCAGAATCGAATTTGGGTACCCCCTGAGTCTGCTCTGTCCCACTTGATCCTGCAAGAGTACTACAATTCTCTACTTGGAGGGCATGTCGGCATTCACCAAACCTTTTCCCGCATTGCATCAGTTTTCTCGTGGCCATATATGCATAAGGAAGTATGGGACTTTGTCAATAGTTACGCGGTCTGCTAACAGGTTAACCTCTTAGTACCACCTCACAGGGGCTTCTTCAACCACTTCCTATCCCAGGTAATATTTGGGAATCCATCTCCATGGATTTTATTACTCATCTACCCCATTCACGTGGCAAGACAATTATACTAGTGGTCATTGATAGGCTCTCCAAATACGCCCATTTTTCAGCCCTAGACACCCAGTTCTCTGCTGTGCAATTAGTAGAGGTGTTTTTCAGGGACGTTTGCAAGTTACACGAGTTTTTGACAAACATCATCACTGATCGTGATCCTCTATTCATGAGCCTGTTTTGGAAGGAACTCTTCAAACTGTAGGGAACTTGGCTGTCCACCAGCAGCACCTATCACCCACAATCCGACGGCCAAACTAAAGTCATCAACTGTTACTTGGAGGACTGCTTGCGTTGCTTCGTAACTAGCGTTCCCTCATGGGTACATGACTTACCTTGGGCTGAGTGGCATTACAACACAGTGTGGCACTCTTCCATAAAAATGAGCCCATTTGAAGCAGTTTATGGACGCTCACCACCCAACCTGCTCACCTACGTCTAAGGCTCCACTTCTATAGCCACTGTCGATGATCTGCTGACCTCCAAGATAACTTTGCTGGCCACCCTCAAAACCAACTTTCAACGGGCACAGCTGCGGATGAAGCAGCAAGCAAATTCTCATCGGAAATAGAAGGAGTTTCAGATCGGCAACCTGGTATACGTGTGTTTACAACCATACCGTCAAACGTTAGTGGCAAAACGGCAGACCAGCAAACTCGCCAAACGATATTACGGTCTCTTCCGCATTCTGGATCGGCTGGGACCTGTCACTTACCATCTAGACTTGCCGGCTCACTCCAAAATACACAATGTCTTTCATGTATCCTTACTCAAACGATGTTGTGGTGATCATAGCAGCCCTACTTTGGATTTGCTGGCAGATGCTCTCGACTCCTAGCCCCTGCTGTAGCCACACCAATTCTTAGGTTTCGGTGTATTCTCTGCAATGTCTAGCCTATGTCCCAAGTCTTGGTGCACTAGAAGACCCAAGCACCCAAGGAGGCTACCTAGGAGACCGTCTCTGAATTTCAACAGGATTTTTTCAATTTCAACCTTGAGGACAACATTGATTTTTATGGACACGACAATGTTACGGGACCTCACAACGGATTCTAGGATGTCCCACAGCAGCCTACAGCTACGAGGCGTAGTAATCGGATGACCCAACATCCACTAAAGTTCCTAAATTATAATTAAATAAATTGTGAAGGCTGTTACATAACCTTACATACCCCATCCCTTAGGTTACTGGTGTTAGTTGGTTATATGACTGTACTGGTTTACTTAGTTTATTATTTGTTAATTGATGTTGCTACTTTGTGGGCATTGTTAGTCCCACATGCACAGCTGTACTTAATCCCTAACTAATGAAGGAAACAAGAAGAAAGGAAAATATTATTCTTCTCAACCCCCTCTCCTCTCCTCTCTTCTCCTCTCCTCTCTCTCTCTCTCTCTCTCATCTTCTCTTCTACTCCTTGTTGTCTGCCTCTCCCGCTCTCTGCTAGACCTCCCCTTCTATTCTGGCAGTGGCGCACTGTTGAATCTGCATCAATTCTGCCTCAATATAACTAATGTGTGTTATAGTCGAAAGCTGCCGAACGACATATTAAGCGAGTATGGGCTCACATGAAAGTGACCCATAACCTAACATTTTTCTCACAAGCCATTGGGTCAAATAATTTAACAATTGGGTCAAATAATTTAACATTCAATACACAATAAAAAATAAATAAGAGATCATATTGACAAAAAATTCTTTAATTTAACATTTGATATTTATTTCAATAACGTACTAAGCAAATTAAAATGCAAGGAACGGATTGGGAAGAGGGTGTCACGGTTTAGAATATTTTATAGGGGAGAAGGTTTTCAGATTAGTTGAATTGATCTGAACCATAGCTTAATTACTCAGGAACTTATGATTTTAACAAGTTTAGGGTTATTTTGGATCAAGCGCATAATCCTGTTTTGTGTGAAAGGGGTTTTTATAGAGGCGCTAGATCTGTTCTTATATATTTCATGCTGGCACATCTACGTAAATTCGGGGATCATGGTGGGGATTCTTTGATCAACAGAACTTGATCTTTATGGAAAGCCCTATTTTCCTATTTTCGTACTCAAACTGCCGGTTTTCTTTGGGTTGGCTTGACCATGAGGAGATGAATCGGCATGTTAGGTTCATGGAGATTGGTTCTCTCCTTACTTGGCGTCATGACAACGTCTACCAGCTTTGCAAGCAGATAATGGGCACGTTTCTTCTAAACTTTCCGTTGGGTTAGCTCAACCAGCAGAATTCTAGCGCCACTAAAGTATCTATTGTGGCGGATCTTGATGCCGCTAGATATTTCGGCAAGCACTGCCAGCTCTGCTGTAGTCGGTGATGCAGACGAGGATTCCACTGAGCCTCCTACTTCTGATCAGTAGGACTTTGTACATAGAATATTTTTCTTTGT
This sequence comes from Nepenthes mirabilis, assembly GCA_025585075.1. Classification (NCBI taxonomy): domain Eukaryota; kingdom Viridiplantae; phylum Streptophyta; class Magnoliopsida; order Caryophyllales; family Nepenthaceae; genus Nepenthes; species Nepenthes mirabilis. The sequence continues at coordinate 2,551 of JAODPA010042151.1, read as the reverse complement.
ACTTTCTTTTATATTCAAACTATTGCACAGATTAAGCAATATGCCAGAAAAACTTATTTTTCTTTCATTACTTGCTGTATTTCAATAAATTTTACGTGCCACTTTTCCATGTCTAAATCTGAGTTGTTGCTTCTTCTCCCAACTAAGCTATAGAGCTGTTATTCACTGATTATTCTCGACCCTTATCCGTGGACTGTGTTTTGAATGGGCAAAGGCCCATTTAGGTGTGCTGGGATTCAGCCGAAACACAAAAAATTGACGCAGTAGAACAAACTCGAATCCCCTCATTAAACAACCATCAAACACTTGAGTATAAAAAAATATACAATTGTATAATAATTTTTAATGTAAAAAATGCTTCCAAACTAAAAGTAAAACTTTAACAAATCCACTATAAAAATAATTTATTATAAAATAACCCCTTTCGAAATCCTTTCACTATAACCTAAGTGAATAATCGATTGAACACAACTTTCAACATACCTAACAATTTATAAGAGAATATTATACCGAGAAAAATAATCAACTAAATAATAATATATCCTACAAAAAAATACTATAGTAATTTACTCAATCTTGACGAAGAATGGAACTTGAACAAACCTCAACTGGACGTGTAACCTCTTCCTCTTTTTAATTTCTCTCTTTTTTCTCTGTATGCAACGTTCTTTATATTACAAAATGATTGAATGCCTAAAATTTCATCAAGCATAACCTTATTGCAATATTAGCACATGAGCTTCCCACAAATGCGTATCAAGTATGGGCTCACTGGATAAATAGTGCATGAGTGCCCCTTCTAAGTGCATTAGATATAACTTTTCTAGACAAACTACATACATGTTTTCATTAGACGTCTATCAAATGCTAATCTTCTAGGCAAACAATTCATAGTCTCTCATTAAGTGCCCATTATGTGCCATTAGGCTAATCTTTGGCCGATACTCAGCTAACTTTTATATGAACATCATGTAACTTTTTAGTGTTCTTTACTGCTCAAATGATTATTGACTAACCATTAATCGACCCTCATACAAATATTATATGACCATTACTTGAGTTTTTTTAGTGTTCCATACATAAATATTGTGCGTTCTTTAGATAACTCGTCAATTTATTTTTATATTTATAAGGAAAAGACTAAAGACCCAATAAAATTTTCCTTATGACCTAGTGGGAGGCCTTTCGCCTTTATTGGCGATTATCATTTCTTATCTTTTGGCAATTTTCCCTCCTTCGGAATGCCAGCATCGACCTCCATAAGTTTGAATAACACACTCTTCCACTCTACCAAACTAAGAGTATTTTCACTCTATTTTGGTTTCTTCTCCATGAAAAATTCACTCCTCCTTACATTCCTCTTTGGCCTTCTTCTGTCACCTTAACCAATCCATCATTGGTTAACTTGGTGTCACCTATAGTAAGTGAAACCTTAATCAAGTATAATGTGAACACTTGCTTCCCAATGCTACAACCAAGGTGCATTTGTTGCAAAAGTCCTCATTGTCAAAATTTCTAGTTAAAATCATATTCCATAGTATATCTAGAGCTTGTTGCATGCCACTTAGCATGAGTTTTATCCCATTGGTATTTCTTTGATGCTAACTATCCATGATGAGCTATCATTATCCATATTTAACTCCTTATAATCTCTAAGCGTACAGAAGGTAAAGAGAGATTTTGTTGATGTCGTATGGTCTAAAAAGCTATTATCCATTACCCAATTTTTAGGGAGTGAGTTAGAAAAATATAAATCTCAATTTCATAACATTACCAAAAATACCGATAAAGTGGATCATATATAAATATATGTAAAACTATAGAGAATAGAAAAGGTTTACGGTTTAAAGAAAATTTTTCAAATATCAATACATTTCCGAAACAATCTTTATTCTTGCATATTTGATCTCTAGAAAATTTATTGTCAAAAGTTTAGAGATGTAATTCAAAAAATATCCTTACATAATGATATAAAACACAAAATTCTGTCAATTAAGAATCATTTGCTAATGTATTAACAAAAATATCAAGTTAAAGGCACTCCTTACAAGACTCAAAATTTTATTCCTAGACATACGCCTCATTTTAGAGATTCTTCTTATAAGCTTAGGTTTGTCCCTACCCGTCTTTATTGTGGCCAACGTGGTTATATCCGACCTCATTAAAATAGATTCATCTTACAAATTCTTATTCTGAAACCTATCAAATTAAAAAACTTTAACATTAAATTCACAAGTTAGAATCATTAATATCTGACTTAACCAATAAGGCTAAGATTGAAAGGTAAATTTAGGTGAAAAAAAGAAGGATTTGACTAATAGATCTAAAAGGATTTGTACTTGCTCTTTGAGTATCAATTTTTTTCATGCATACAGCTTAGGTTACATTATACATTAGACTGGTTGCACCTGCATTAAAGTAGCATGCATATATGCATTAAACAATGCATTTTTTTACTATTTTGTTTGTTTTATTTTTTTCTTAAAAAAATTTTGTTGAAAAATGTCAAATCTATGAAAAATGATATTCAATAGGTTAGACCTATAAAATA
>JAODPA010042150.1:0-35969 GCA_025585075.1 Nepenthes mirabilis | reverse complement strand
TAAATATAAGGTTGTTTTTTATATGCGGGGAATCTTAACGTGAAAATTTCAATCCCAAGTGTTCAACAACGTGGGTGCAGGCAACATACGTGGCAGTTGTCAGGCCAACGGAGATGTAGCCAGTATGCCCAATGGAAGCGGTGGCGGGAGCAAATGTTGGTGGTAAACGGTGGTGGTTTGGGCGGATGCCAAGTGGAGCACGGCCAGCAGGATGGCGGTCACTTGTGGCCAACCGGAAATTACAATTCCATGAAGTTCAAGAATAAAAGTGCCACCACCCTCTAATATTAATTATTCTTAGCTTCTCTGGATAATTGTAATTTTCAAAGAATAACTATTTCCTTTTCCAAAATTTAAACCAAATAAGAAATTGCAATTCCCTTGAAATAAGGTTGCAGTGAAACTGCAATTTCATCTAACCAAAGATTCCACGGGAGACAAATCATCTCTCCAAAAAGCGTTCTCGCAGAAAAACTCATTTTCACCGTCTGATCGGAAGGAAAAGAAAAAGTCAAATATATGTTGTGGCCATCTATTAAAAAGCGGACAGGCACAAAATCTCTCATATCCTGGGGTTTAGAGAGATTCAAATGCAAGCAACCTTATGTTTGCATTGCATAGCGGCTATTTTTATAATTTAAACCCGTAACCTTCCGGTCATAATACAACTTCACTATTATACTAGGCCACATCCTCAACTGTAATGCCTAAAAGGTGCAAATAAGCTGTACTGGACCTAAAATATGGGCCACACCAAACTCACCCAGGCGAGACTAAATGCGTAACTCCTAGTGGAGGAAGTGGTCGCGAGAGAGGAGATTTCCCTCCCCCCCCCCCCTCGGGCTGGGTGACGTGAATAGAGAGATGGGAGGTGAAAGCTCCAACACAATATATAACATGACCAATTACATACCTTAAACAGCTTCAAATTTCTCGTGGAAAAGACAAGTCAGGCCACCAGATATAAAAGCATCCAAAACCCTCTACGGCAGGAAAGCATTGCTCCGTTTGGCTGTAACTTTCATTTTGCTAGAACTTCAAGCTAAGAAAAGAACGAGTGTTAGAATAAGAAAATTAAGGTTCATGTTGACAAACTTGTCCAAAGCTGAGGAATCTACACGATCTGTGTCAACAAAACGAACAGAATCAAAATTAGATCTTAACAACAAAGTGGATACCCAAAGTGTGCACCTTAATTAATTTTTTGATCCTAGGCAGTTGGAGATGGTATATTAAGAAAAAGCCAAGCAAAAAACCATGTTGATACACTGGAAAAGGAAGTATAGCAGAAAGACCATCAAGGTTGAGATAAATGACCTTTATATACGGAGTTACCTCAGAAGACCTGTACAACTGCGTGTTCTAATGTACTCTTTTCCGTTTATGACCACATTGGTCTTCTCCATAGTCATTATCTGAACCTCCAGCCATCTTCCAACGATCATGGTTGACTTCAATACCTGTGGACTTTGCACTCCGCCTAGAATGTCTGGATCCCTCACTGGATTCCTTGTCTCTTCGCCTCCTCATACGATCACTGGAATAATTGTGCTCCAGGCCAGATTCAGAATGGCTGTGATGTTCTGCATCATATTTTTTCTGATCTTGTTCAATTCTCTTTATCTTATTTCCCTCAACTTTGTCAGAGTGATGGTGGCTCCGACTAGAATCATTGTCATGCCGCCCTCTCCTTTCACCATAATTTTGGGTGCTCGCATGGTGGTGATGGTGCTTATGGATCTTTTCAGTGAGGCAAGCACAGTCATCAGGCATTTCTTCTATCTCTGAGGTTGACCTCTCTTGACAAGAAATCCTGTGATCTTTTCCACCCTTAGAAGAATGAGAGCTTTTCTCAAGACTTTCACCTGTTGAGTAGACATAGTCATCTGAAAGCTTTTCCCGCTTATGTATCTTCTCTGGCCTTCGGATGCCTCCATCCTCATAGTAATTTACACATCTTTCTCTCTCCTTTTGAGATCTAAGGTCATGAGACCTCCCTGACTCATCAAAGTGATATCGTTGGTTGAAATCTTGGTCCCGGTCACAAGCATGCTCTCTGGAAATGCATGTCAACATTATCAAAGGAGACAACAGAGGACATTTCTAATAGGCATCTTGACAACTCACAAGAAAAGCAAAATAAATGTGAACACTTTGAACTCCTAAGCAACATTTCTAAAAATATAACCAAATATATACACATATATATACATATACATATATATATCATGTATTACCTCATGTATCCATCTATAGATGATCAAAAAATATGTCTCCATCATAGAAAACTGGCAAATGTTCAAAGCCACAAACAATAATAATACTTTCTTGGCAGAATAACATTAAATATAGCTTATTTTTGTATTATATTTGAAGCATTGGTGCTCCATGCTAGCCCCTAATGTTGCAAACGAAGCAAGCGCATGACAAAAAAATCATAGCAGACGATCAAACTATTGCCTATGATTAAAAACAGCAGTCATGGAACAATATATTGAACACTCACCTCCCTGAATTTTCACTTAAATGTTTCTGTCTCATTTCCCTATCGTGAAGCTCCAAAAGCTCAGATTGACTTGGCACGCGCTTCGCATTGAGTCCAATGGGTGGTGTCATGCCTCCAATGTTCACATATCCACTGCAGAATACTCAATAGTTATACACAGAAAACATGCACAAACTGCAACAAATGAAGCTTTCTTCAGCAGAAATGGTTAGCCACAATGTCATAAATAAGTAGCAGTAACCTGACAGGCTTATGAGTATGATTTGTTCAACAAATTTTCACATACAGCATGATCAATGTAAGAAAATGTATTTAGAAATATCTCCAACAGCATGTCTCCCCCCCAACAAAAGAAAAGAAAAAATAATGGCAACATTTTTTCTTCCATCATGACTGCAGCCACCAAAAGATCCAGTGGCAAACGTTCGTTTTCTTTCTTCCAGATGCTCTAACCCTCTCCTGTGCTTCAATTGCGTGGTACATCATATCTACACATGGAAGGAAATTACTTCAGCTCTGCTAAGTATTTGAAGGTTCTCTATATTTTTGTGAGAGTTCACCATCAATGCAACAGTTAGTTGCAGTGCATCTTGTCATGGGTTGCTGAGAAACATAGATATTATGTGCCAAATAGGCATGCCACACAGACAAAGGATACCCACACAAAGAACTTACTTGTAAAATGATGTATGTGTTGGGTAGGGAATTGTCTATGTGATTCTAGAAAATTCTACAATAATCTAGGCGATTATAAGAAAAATGTCAAATAAGGGAGGAGACATAATTACTCTAAAATGTTTTGAAGTAGAGAGGATGGTGTAGTTGTATTCTTAAAAGAAATATTTATAGAAAATATTCCAAAACTTGAGTTCTAATCATCCACGGTGGAGAATGAAGGGAAAATATTAGCCACTGATTGAGGAGAACACATTCTTATATAAAGGAACAACTAGAGACAAGCTAAGATAAGTGAAGTGAAGACAAAGGATTGTATAACCAAGAGAATAGCTAGTCTTAAGAGCTCCGGTAATAATCATACTGGTGTAAGTATTGGAGAGATACTTCATACTTTTTGTACTTAAACTTCTACGATGAAGCGTGTTTCCTCCAAAATTATGTTTATACAAACTTGAGGTGTAAACATCAAGTGCTACATGTCAAAATCAGACCGGATCAGAATAATTCTCTGATATTTTTCAGCATTATTAAATTTTTCTATGAATTATGGTAAAATAAAATTTTAAGGTTACAAAAAAAATTAGATATCATATTTGACAATTAGAACAATACTCTGGGAAATCTCATAAATGCCTAATATCATCTAAAGGGGACATGTCATTCAAGCTGTCCACACCCCTGCGAGAGCTGCCCTGTGATGGGAGACAGGTTCCTAAGATATCATGAGGACGATTGAGAGTTTCTATAAGGCCAAGTGCTAAGTAGACGCTACCTAGCGAGGATCAACAGGCTTGGTAGCGCTGATGTTGTTTGGGATGGAGGTTTAGACCCACGGTTGCAATCGTGACATGTTTTTTATATATCATAATCAAGGGGAAGATCACCCCAGGACGTGGGATGAGCTAGGAGTCTCAAGCCAAATTAATACTCACAACGCTAGAGCACTAAAGGAGGCAACATCATGATAGTTAAGATCAATGTCATAGTTGCGGCATATGATACTTGTAAAATCTTAGGGATTAATGCATGTAAGTATGCTCAGATAACTAAGATACATTATAAAATGTGTTGCCTTCATGAGTATTAGGACCACTATCGGACATGAGGTTTAAGCACCCGACAACTAGCAAGTTCCCACTAATGGACTAGAGCACGAGTGCTCCGTTTGATTAGATGCTTTATAATAACCCTATATAAGCAAGTGCAAAGTGAAATATGAGAGCCTATCAATGGGCAAGCATCATCTTGATGGTGAGTCAGACTTCAAGAAGCAATATATATATGCTCCTAGCTGCTCGACTAAGTGGTGCCTCAAAATTGTTATAAAAGATGTGGAACTCGTTCATAGGGATTTAACTTGCTAACCTCGTGGCTAGATATCTAAGATAAGACTATTGGATTCTCAAGTTGAGCAAAGCTAGCCTTGACTTGGACAAGTCTTGACACTGCATGGTCAACTTCTGTTGTGTAAAAATGGGAACGTAGCACTACATGGGTGACATTGGAAAATGTTGTCTTGAGGCAAGCTACTTTAGTTGTCTAATTCTTGAATTACATAGCTTTTGGTATTGTCCAAAAGGTCCTTATTCATAGGCAAAACAACTTTTGTCTTAGACTCTTGAGTTGCCAAAGTTTGGCACCCCTCATCCTCTGGTGTATTCTTTTCAGACTAGAGTTTTAATTGAAATACTTGCTCTCAAAAAGTCTTACTGCAACACATCCTACAATACTTCAATGATTGAAAAAATTGAGCAGTTGTTGAATAATTGTATATGCAATTCTGCACAAGAGTTGTCATATTTCACCTCCTCCACAGCCTAAGTTATCAAAGTTTTCCTGAGAAGCCAGAGCTCCAGAGGAGTTATTCCGTATCCTTGAATATTTGCATATAGATGCCACTTGCCAGTCTTTCAGTGCATCATTTGCTCCTTTAGTGCTAAGATTCGACAATATAACAATGCACTTTCTCCATATTTTCTTAGTGTCGATTCTGTTACACATTTATCCAAGCTGAACTTGGGCATTTTCTAAAAGCCCTACATAACCATTCCTAATTAGGCACATCTTGAGAAAGAGAACATTTTCATTTTGCCACCACAGCAGTCATAATTCAACAATCGGAACTTCACCTAGGCAGTCCCAAGAGATGGTGCTGGGAGTAGTAAAAGCAAGGCAACCATGATAACTTTTATACAAATCATAACAGTAAAAACTAGTAAAGGATTGAAATTTTGTTTTTGATGAATAATAACTTCCACGCACATATATGAGTAATACTTCAAAGAGGAATGGGTAGGACATCAAGATGACAACAATGGTACATCCAAGAAACCAGTGTTTCAAAATTTTAAAGCCAATGGTCCACCAGAAGAAAGATTCTAGATCTTTGGGTTACATCAATATCATCACCTAAAAGTTCATTTTCAGACACCAGGATGGAACTGCTGAGACCACCTTAAAAATATGAAAGGGCTTCACACACCTAACATTTAGCCCTTGTCAAGTAGAGATGCGAAGACTCTTTGAATCCCTTCCCAAGTAAACTCGTAGAGAATCTTCAAACAGCAAAAAATAAATGGAACTTCCTTAACAACAAACCACTTATAGAAATATTCTGTGAAAATTACAAATTAATTTTTCACTAATTTCATATGAGCTTCGATGGGATCTATGGACCAAATACAGATTATAATGGAGATGATTTATGGAGGAATTAATGTAGATTCCTGATTAGGCAGAAAGAGTGAAGGTCTTCTAAAAGAGGAGGATTGATTTCATCAGAAATAATACTTTGGCCCGCATTCTTCTAGGAGAGATCAATCACGTGTTCAGAAAACAATAAACAGGTACCCTTGCATGAATGACTGGGAAGACTATTTGAGGGGTGGGACAAGGCAAGTGCAAATAGTTGTTTCATGGATGTGCATAAATCAATGGGAAGACAACTTAGTCGAACAATCATGTCCGAGTGTAGTAGTAAGTTATAGGGGCAAGCACTTTTTTAGTAGTACTAAATGGTAAAAAGAGTCTTTCAGTCTACTGATTACTGCCAATAGAAGGTTAATGGATGGGTATGGTATCCATTTAGTTCATCGGTTATAAATGGGTAAAGGGCAACTCCACCTACAACCACCCATCTGGTGTCCCTGCCAGAAGTGAAATGCAAATTAGCTTGAATGCCTCTCTAGAAGGATAATGTAACTGTGATTCAGATACTGAGAAGATCATGGATTTCATTTACTATAGCACTTCTTATTTCAGCCTGCAGTCATAAATGTAGTGGATATTCTTATTCTAGCATATTGTCTGCAAAAGTGTATTTGAGAGCTAGACAACTCTTGCCAGAAGGAACCTGTGAAACCATGTTCATAGATCAGCATGTAGTTTACATATATTATCATTACCAAGGTGGTTGTGAAATGATGAAAGACAGATAAGGAGTGAGCACACTTGTAGCCTATCTACAACCAGCATTATATTGTCCTTCACTTCTAACCTTGGAAAGCAAAAAAAATCAAGAGAGTAGCAAAAAGGAATCAAGAATGCACGATATGGCACTCTCTTATCCATGTTCCTTTGACAGGTTTCACAAAATTGCACCAGGTTATGCACTTCCACTTTCAAGCCAAGCCAATAGAATGTAGCTTTTACCCTACAACCAGTCCCCTAGAATGTAGCAAAAAGGTTATGCGTTAAAAGCTGTTGTCCCCCCAAGATTGCAAATAAATTCATCTTTCTTAAGAAAGCTGGTCAAAGATAATGCAACAATTTCTAACAAATTTCCTGTAGCATCCAATCACACCAAGGAAACCTCTAAGCTCCTTAGGAGAGCTGAGGATTGGCCATTACACCATTACTTCAATCATGGCACAATCTGTGGCATCACCATATCCCCCAGTGATACAGCGAGTATAATCTCAATTTTGGGCAAATCTAATCTGAATACTCTTCACATAAAGTTGTTGTTTCTTAAGGATATTACAACCCTGTAATGAGGACCTTGAGGTATTCATGTGGGTTTCAACAACAGGGATGTACATTATTGCGAGACACATCCCCCAGAAAGGCACAATATTCAATTCAAGAGGGCCTGGAAAGGAGGGCCATTAACAATAACAAAGGACTTTACCTTGTACTTGAAATGGCAAATGGCGGATCTAAAAGCAGTTTTCAGGATATCTTATCCCACCCTAATTTAGCGGTATCTACTTCTAAAATAGTGCCTAATTGATAAGTGCTACAAGATCTCATGTATTGAAACCCATGGTTATAGCCCAAATGAATTGTATGCTTTTTTTTTTTTTCCAAGTGAAATCCTCTAGTACAACTCCAGTTTAAAAAATGGTTAAGCTCCTCAAAGCTCACAATCAAAAACCAATATAAGAAAGGGCTGTTTATTTTTTATGGCAGTCTCATTTATTCATTACGATATACTAGTGAACTCCATGTCAATTTGACACCAAGACAGAGGGAAGCAAGGCTATTTGACTCAATTAAATAATTAATCCATCCAACCAAGAGAACTAATGACGACGCCCATATGGATGACCTTCAGGTCTCCTTTAAAGATTTAGCCCTCTTAGCACTACTTCCCTACCCTCTTTCTTCAAGTGTGCGTTCAAGTTTAGAAAGTCAAAGACCACATGGTTGCACCTATTAAGTCAGTCCACTCCAGGTACAATGGAACAGTCACCTAGTTCCATAATTCTAAGATCACCTCACCCTGCACCCTTGTTTAAAGCTTCTGCACACATTGTTTTGCTAATCACTGGTTTCCCTTTGGCAACTGTGATATCAAGTGGTGAAGTCTTAAACCCCTAAAATTGAAGCCTCTAATGTGTAGGAGATCATAGAAACTATGGGTGCTCCAGCCTCCAACAGTCTACAATGGTATGTGCAATAGCATCTAGTATACCAATGGAGCTGACAGAAATAATAAGTTCATGCAGAAACAAGGTTCAACTCTATCAGTCTCTTAGGTGTTTCAAGTAGTGCAACTTGTTATTTATGTACTGATACATCCATCCAATCCTATTGTGTCAATAGCAGGCTTATGTCAATATTCCTCAAAAATTTATCCTGCCTCACCAACCACCTCTTTAGGTCTTTCACAGCCAGGGAAATACTTTTAAAGCTTCATAAAACAAGGGTACCATGAAATACACATTTTGCACAAACTTCAAACCACCTCGTCTTCCTCTAGCATTATTAGTAGTTGCAATGCCTTCAAAAAAGCCTTTGAACTGCAAGTGGCCAACCTCATCCAATACCAATCTAACAAGCTTCAGACACCAAATAAAGTCTGAACAGCATAAGCAATAACTGCATCCTCTCTCATGGTCAATCTAAAAAGCACAGGAAATCATAAATGCAGTTCCCTGGACATTTCTCCACCCAAAATTTGATCAAGTTCCACCTTCCCAATCAGAAGACAGAAACAAAGAATTAAAACCTTCCCACCTCTTTCCAAGATGCTTCCACTAGGTATAGACCAAAAAGCTCTCTTAGATGGTTCAGGAACCCACCCAAGCAAGCAAGAATCATTTACTCTTCCTTCAAAAGTAATTCTTCTCAACAAGAGCTCATGATAACCTCATCATAAAAGCTTTATTAAATATCATGCCCCTCACTCCAAGACAGCCAACATATATGGCCAAATTGACAATATCCCATTAAGAGGGGCGTATTCAAAAATTTCAACATCTGCCCCAGAAGTTCTTAATCAGAGCAGAAAAAAAAGAATGGAAGACTGAAGTGCAAAGTTGAAGATTGTATAATGGTTTTGTTTGCCTCAACATGGACTCCATGGGAAGTGCTGAACCACAGAATTTGAAATGAAAGGAATATCATATTGTCTTTGGAATTTTTCCTCTTTGTACGTTACCCAAGCATATTAGATGATCAGTCGCACCATTTTCTGGGTTTTAATAATGAATGCGGACAGGAAGCTAGGATCATATGCAGTTTGTCCAAGAAATTAATGAAAAATCTTATCCCCTACCAAAAGGGGAAAAAACAACAGCAGCAATTACCTGGGGACTGGTAAGCCACCGTACACAGATGGAGCATAGGAAGGAACTGTGAAAGGGCCATGATGGCATAGGGGAGCTATGGAAGCATTGTACGGCATCATCACAGCGCTGGAATAAATATTTGCAAATGGTCTGACATGTGACAATGGTGCCTGATTCCAGAAAGGTGGTGCATAACCCGGCATAGCTCCTGTAAAAGCAGCATCCCCCAGATCCCAGAATTAATAGAGACAGCAAATAAGCTCAGAGATACATGCAAGCAGCCAAACAAATAAAATAAAAGCACTACATATAATAAAAGCACACAGCATACCATTCCCATACACTGGATGTGAACTGGCAGCAACAGGGCAGTCTCTAATCAAATGGTCTGGTGAACCACACATATAACAGGTACGCTCCCCCTGATTTCAAGGAAGTCACTCAATAGCTCATGTGTTCACTACAAATACTACATAATACAACAGAAGCAGGTATTTATCATCCTCCGCAAAAGAAAAGGGGGGAGAAAGGTTCAAAAGGAGATAGTTGAACATTTACTAACATATATGCAGTGGTTGGCTAACACTTGCCCTAGCCAATGGCTTGGGTTCAGTTGATGCACTCTCATTCAAGACCCAAAAAAAAAAAATGCATCTGCTGATGTGCAGTTAAGGACAGATTCTCTTTTGCTTCATAGAAAGGCAACCTTCAAAATTACATTCAATTGAGGAACAAAATAATAGGCACCTAATGACTATCGATTTCCCCCAGTTGTCCACTTCCACAATGGTGTAATTGATATTGATAAGGGAAAAACAAACAATTGTTACAGTTGTTGAATGCCAATACATGTTGAGCAGCAAGTAACCCCCCTCCCTCTCAAAAAAAAAAAAAAAATCCCTAACATGTTGTAATGGCACAACTCCCCCCCTTATACAGGGAAGATTAAGGATCCAATCCCCCACCCCCACCATCGTGCATCAAAAAAAACCAAAAAAAAGGTACTTTGCCAAATTTGAAGTTAAAACACTAGCAGTCATAAAGCCACACAGAACTGCCATCTGAAAGAATCTTCCTCTTTGACCTTTTTCTACACGGCAGATATTTCAACGTTTTTCAGGTAAATTCAAAGTATATTTCATGGGACTTTTCCCTGAAAAGACATCAACTTTTCTTTATGCAGGTCTCTCTCCCTTCTTCCTAAAATTTATTCCATACTCAGAAGCAGATTCCAATCCTCTCTATAAAGGTTCGATGGCATCAATATCCAGAATTTAACCCTGATCAAATACTTTAACTATCTGATACAACTTTTAAACCCCAATTTAACTCTGAAAAAACCTTATCAAGCAAAAAAATGCCTTAAACCTTACATGACTACTCTTGACACTACTGGACAGCATTCTGGCTGCACAATGCCATTAGTAAACATCTGAACTTCCTACTTTTAAAAATGTCAACCACAGACTTTGATTTACATGATTGATCGTCTCCACTAAGGGGAATCTGACTGAGAAATTAGTAAAACATACTTCTCACACACATCAATTGAGCTCAGGTGTAACTGCTAACTACCCCAAAAATACATACAGTCCATATTATCAGCTTAACCACAATAGACCCAAGATCAAACAGGTTGAAAAAGTTTAATTATCACAAGACATATTAGTTCAATAACATCATTTAAAGTCAAAGCCCCAGAAGTTACCCTTCTATTTCTACCAAGAGCAGTGAAATTCCTTTCTGCGCTTGAAATCCATTGCCACCATAAAAGGATTCTACCATGAGCTTCTGTGACAGATCATAAACTTGACCTACAAAGATGATAAAAGATAAGGTTCATACCTCCAGTTCTGATCCCAAATCCCACATTTATCTGGGCGGAAGATTCTGCAGAAATAACAAACAGTAATTCAAAGTCCAGTGTGACTCCAGTTTTCAAAATGGGAAAACAAATTAACAACATTGGCACAGACTCTTCCTAAAATAGCTGATGCATCATATATTTGATATTTTTCTCTTGCTCTTTTTTAATTAATGAATTAATAAGATATCCTAGTTTACATCATAAAGATACAAGTAAAACCTTGTGCTTCCATTGACACTAGTAAGCAGTGATGGGGTGTAATATCTGAATTTTCAGATTTGGCTATTATGATTAACATATATTTAAGGCATAATTAGAATTGTGAATAATATTTAAGCTTTGAGTTTCATTCAAATTTCAATAGATGTTAGCTCAAAAATTTTATTTTACTTGAGTTATTCTCAAGCTTGGGAAAAATGATCAAAACACAAAAATTGGATTTTGGCACAATTTTTGCTGAAGCAAAAATCCAACAATGTTTCACTTGATTTTTGCAGATTTATACTTTGACTTTCGTGGAATATTTGTGGAATATTTGGCTTAAGCAACTTGCAGACACTCTTATCCTTCAGTTGTCTAATTGCTCTAACTTTGCATGTCATTTTTGGTAGCCATTCAAGGGATTCCATGAATTAAAGTTGGGACCCAATTGATACTATTGATAAACCCTAACTTGACACATAACAAGCATGAGAAGGCTAAAGGTGTGTGCTTTGAGGCCCTTGGGTGTATTTGTGTACTTGAGGCGCTTCTTCTTTACACATTTTGCATTCAGTTTTTGAGAGCTTTTGCATAAGTAGAAGAGGAGAAATAAGTGAAGTTTGGTGGAAAAAAACCATAAGAGTTTCTTTGCAAAGTTGACGGTTAGTAAGGCAAGTATATGCTTTAGCTTCTTCCTCGGTTGCAAGTATCTTAATGGCTTTCAACTTTGTTTGCAAGTATTTTCTATGGATTCCATCTTTGTTTTCCATATTGTTTATTTTAAATTTGTCAAGCGTTCCTTCATTTGGTCTCAAGAACTTCTGATTTGTTGTGTATTGGGAAGCATTTGAAGAGAATATCTCAATTCTTTAATGAATCTAAAGTCATATTTGCTCATATATTTCTTAGCCTCGACTTTGGGTAATTTCTTCAGAGTTTGACATAAGTTCTTTGGTAAATTTTGCTCCTCATAATATGAATTTAGCATTTCATTACTTTGTTATATTTCCATAATAAGAACCTTGTTCTTGGAATTACGAAACCTCATTTGAAACATTTGAATGAGTGTATTTGTTAGGGAATTTCGGATAGTTTGTGAAATATCCAACTATCTATAAGGTCTGTTTGGCCCCATCCATGGGGGATATACATGGATTATGGCCCCATCAATGATGAATAATATGCAGACATATTGGCCTTCTTGCTTGGCCCTACCAACTGTGTATATTTATGGGCTCATGGTTCAAAGTTCAGAAGTAGTTGGCATTGGCATTGGTGGAGTTTTTGGTGGTTGATGGACATTTTGAAGACCTTTATTACTGTTTTGTAGAGGCTTGTATATTTGTTAAATTGGAAATCTTTGAATATTTGTAATGCATATGGTTATATAAATTGTGGAATGATTGAATTTTGAATGATCCGGGGATAATTTGTATCATTTGTTGTATCAGCGTAGCACAGCGAATGCGTGATGGTTTGTGTTATGATCCAAGTCATGACAAAGGGTCTAGGTTACATGATTGCATAACAAGGATCAAGATGGAGCTTCATTACCTTCCTCACATGATTGAAGCATATTGAGAGGCTGGTTTTCACCTTGAAATTCACAAACATCTTCAGAGTCTCTAGGCTTGGATTCCACATCAGCAGGATGAATAGGACCATGTACCTTGTTAGGAAAAGAAGCGGATTTCATAAGTGGGACTGCAGCTAAATGAACAATATGAGATGCAGCACCACCCATTGAAGAATTCCTTCTGAATTGAGACTCATAAATAGATTTTTCCATGATTTGATTTGATCCCTTCCCAGTTGCAGAAGGAGAGTGAGGCAACTCTAAATCTCTTAAAGCAATGTTCACAGCACACGTAGCATCCTTCACTTGTATTCCAGATTCTCCATCTGCATACATTAGATTAGGTTTAGTAGGTATATGGAATCACAAAGAACAGCATTGTAGGCATCTGGGCAAAGAAAATTTATCAGACCTGGTGCATATCTATGGAGTACATCTTCTGAGTCATTAATCAGAATTTGTGACTCAAGAAACCTCTCAATTGCTTGCCTAAGTGAAAGATTTGGTAGCAAATCATCTACACTGCATTTTGATGAAGAACAGATGGGACATTTTCCCTTTTCTGCCAGAGCTTCACTAATGCCTGTACCAAATTACCAAGAGATATGCAGCAATGTCAATATCAAATGATAAAGATTCTACAATTGCTGGTTGTTCAAGATTATAAGAAAAAAACTGCTACTGAACTTTGTTGAACCAGATTCAAATAAACAATCCATTTTCATAATTTATTAAGCTCAGAAGAAGTTTTTATTTCTGTTATATGTGACAGTCAAGCGTAATAATGATTTCAAAACAAGAGAATACCGGGCAACGAAAACTTACATTTCTCACAAAAACTGTGTTGACAGCATGGTATCATGACAGCCTCCTTAAACAAGGTATGACAGAGAGCACATTGCAGCTCCGATGGCAAATCAGTGCTTTGATTAGCTAGATGGCTTGCAGGATATGCTCTTTGAAATTTCAGAAGATAAAAAATAAGATGAGTTTCTCGCTCTTTGAAATTTCAGAAGATAAAAAATAAGATGAGTTTCTTGCTCGCTGAATAAAACCATTACAAATCTGAAGTATATACTTTACCTTTTCAAATGTGCGCATTCATCAATTTTTCCTTTTGATTTTATCTCCAATGTGCTCCCTTGATTTGCGCTAGGATCTGGCATAACATTGCAACAATGGAAAAAAAAAGGAGAAAACAACCGGCGCTAATGGGTAAACAAATACCAAATCATATACCTCTTGCTGTAGACTGATTAAGTTCACTTGCTTCAGGCTTTTGACACCTTAAACCTGGCACCTCAGAAAATCTGTAAGAACAGCAAGAAACAATTGAAGTCCAAGACAAGAATCTAACCAAATATATAAAGTCCGGTCCACCGTGAGATCTCTAATTTATTTAGAAAAGGAAATATTGCTAACAGAAAAAGGAAGAATCAACAAAAGATGAGAACATGATGTCTTCAAAGTTCAAACAGTTGACTTGAACACAAAAATAAAAATGATCAGTATATAACTCTCAAGATCAAAGTTTAATTCACATTTGGAATATGTGCATGCATGCACAAGATATGGGACATGTCTTTGACACCACTTCTCCAATCTTTTGGCAAAATCAATACCTTGGAACCACTAAAGCTTTGCTTTCACCGTTGTCAAAGTTCCGTTCATCAATATGTTGTACAGTACCAGGTAAGTTAGCATCACGAAGAGGACACAAGTCAACCCCAAAATCATCAAAGTCATCCATTTGCAAACGCTGTAAAACAAAAGGATATTACACTAATCATTTAGCAGTTACAGTATCATCATATTGGGAAAGCAATCAAAGATTTTGTCAGAAATTGAAGAACAAGCTAAAACACGGGACAGGATGTGTTCCACCTAAGAAGTGCGGATGTACACACGAGACACAGGCACAACACGAATATGGTGACATATAAAATTTATCTAAAACACTGGATCCAACGTGCTAAAAACCACAGTTTTTATTGAATAACTTATTTTATACCAAATAAACTATCAAAGCTCCATAGACATGTAAATGGCATATTTATATCCTATAAGATCCCTACTTCCCTCTATTTTCCTGTTAAGGGAAAATAGCTGCTAAAACACAGTAATCTATCTTGCTGGTGGTTTCTAATTGAAAGAACCTAGACAACCACAAGCTCCATCTCTCTCTTTTTTACAAAATTAATGGTTCAAATAGCTAAAATTTCTCCAACAAGAGAATATAATTTTGATTTTTTTGCTAATTAGCACAAAACTATGAATTATGTTGTTTTGAAAATTTAAAAAGAGCCAGAAGCATGTCCCATGGTGCTGGAGCATGCCTCAACATGTGGCCAGTGTATCCAAATTAAATAAAAAATTTCAAGCATCTTACATGCATGTCTTTGGAGCGTATCTGCATCAAATACATGTCGATACCTGTACGCTACCCTGGAAGAAGAGTCCAAGTTTCCTATCCCCCAGATACCAAACAGAAAAGAGCAACAACACCAAGTATAAGAGCACCAGCTAATCCCTCTCTTCACAGGATATCGATATTTCATAGAAAACAGCCCTCCACCCTACCCCCATATACTTTCAAAATGAAGCCTCCGGAGAAGCAAAGATCACCACCCCAACCCTCAACAAACAAGGGATCTTGACATCCTTTACGATTTCAAGGCCTACAATTCCAAATAATTTAGATGTTGAAAAACAAGTAGTGTGTGACAAGACCACACCCTTAGCAATGAATAATGACAAGGAATAGAGCGGAGAGCACAAATAGACCAAAACATTCTGTAAGGTTAAAACATGTTACTAATATTGGCTATAATAACAAAATATGACAAAATGGTGGGCTGGTGCATGAGCCTTCCAACATTGCTAACTCTTAGGAGAGTTGCATACCCTTATCTCTGTAATGCAGAGATGTGGTTTATGAAGATTGAACTAGGGACCCCGAATCACAATGGAGCAGCACAAAATACGATACATATAAATATCTAATATAAGACAACAAATGCACCTTTCTTATATAGTGCTAGACTACAAATTCCACATGAACGTAGCCAGCAAGTTCACAGCCTTCATCATATATGGGAAGAGCACCACAAGAGTTTCATCTACAACTTCTACATGTTAGGAAGAGAAAAAAAAAAAATTTACACATCAACAGAACTTCAATCAAGGATAGAAAGCTATGGAATGTCCGTCTATATGCTATGAGTATGCCAATATTGACAATATAAACACAATGGTGATTGTCAACAATTAATGGGAAGGCTAAAAGAGAACTCTACTGATACCCAAAATGGAGAAGGTTTTAAGCCATTTAAGTGGATCTCGCACATTGAAGAATCAACTAATTTGAAGGATCTAACCTCTTCTTCCCGTCAAAGAATCCACAAAATGTCTGAAGGAATAGCATCTAAAGCATCTTCTTGAGACCTCTATCACCAACAAACCATCCCTGCCCCCAAGCTAAGGAAAAAACCTTTCCCCCTCATTTTTTAGATCTGTAAGGAAAGTTTCCTAAAATGAACAAGAACAATGTTACTTTAGTACAAAGAATCTGGAGAGTTGATCATTCCTTTTCATAGCCCTAACATTTGAATTAAGCATTTACAAAGACAAGTAAATAAAGGGCTTCTAGTACCATCATCAAAAAACACAAGAATATCACAAGAAAATAAATATTTTTACATACAGCCGAAGGAGGCTCAATGGTATCCACACGGTTAGTCTCCTTGATCCCAAAGTTTCTTGCTGGGACATTGCAAGCCCTGCAGTAGAATTATGTCATTAAAGGATAACCAGAAATGAGAATGGGAGTCTAAAAGGTTTGCATCTCCCCCATTATAGGCTCTCTTCTTCTTTCATTGCATTAAGAATTAAAAGAGAACTAGTAGTAAAACAGGATATTGACAACTACTGAAGAAGAAAAAGAAGAAACTGCAAGGCATTCTACGTGATTAATGCACATTACCAGTCATCGAAATAATGGGTAAACAAACTTAATGTCCAATCCAAGTATATTGAGTGTTCCACATAGATGCACATGAAACACTAAAGCCAATAGATATGCAGCTCTATAACCTATTTCATTAACTTTTAAATAAATATATGTTCATGCTATAAACCACATTAGCTTTTACCCTGGCTAGAATGTGCAACTTAACTATCCAGGAAAGACTAATTGAAATGGACAGAATGTCCACCTTTCATGGCCAAAGGAGAGTAGGTATTACATTGCAGCCAATAAGGCACTTGAATTAAGAAATATAGGAAAAATATTAAAAAGAAGCCACATAGAGATGAGGCAAGCTAGACCCAAAGGTTTACAACTCCAATGGGAAGTCTCAATTCCACCAAGCAGTGTTACAGAAGAAATCAAGACAAAGCAAAAGAAAAACCATGCCAAGAAAGGGAACATTCTAGCAACCCAAAATTGAAAACACAGTAGGTGTGCTTGGCATAACTTCAAGCAGCACTTTAGAGGGCAAAAATCAAGGAATTGCATATCACAGTCTAGCAAGGGATATGATCTTGTTGCCAAACAAAAGACCACTAAATCAAAACATAAAATTGAAAAATCTTAAACATATTAATCCTTGAGTCACTTTGCCCAAAAAGGGAGGTATCAGCTTAGTAGCACTACCTGATATGAGTAAAAATATGGACTGCAGAGGGGCTCTTGTTTTGGTTTTGGAGGGGGGAGAGAAAGGAGCTCAAAGATCTGTATAGAAGTTTCTGCTTGAGCCTGAAAACACAACCTAGATAGATAGGCCCAAAACCTTCTCAAAATAACATTTGATCTACAAAGCTGCACTAGTACCTCAAATAATCACAAATTTCTGATATTATACCATCTGTAAAGCATTCTCTATCATTTTTATCACTCTAGAGGTCATACCCTAAGAACGAATGTTCAATTAAGTATATTATTGCAGAGTGAATCGAGAATGCAAAATTCATGATTAAGTATGTTATTGCCCTCAGTTTCTAGAAAACTGAGGGCAAAATACTCAAAAATAAATAAATAGCACAAATTTTAAATCAAGATGTTGCCTTAGTAATGTGAAATAGGATAATTGACTTATGTTGTCTGCCCAGCTAAGAAAATAAGATTAGCATTTCGAAACTGATATCAATTTTAAAAACACAAATGAACACTAAGTTGGAAAAAATTGGACTTATTTGTCTTCAGAATAAAAAACTAAAAGCAGTAAAGCACATCATGCCTTGATAGACTCACTATTTTAAAAAGCCTACCAAAAGAAGAATAAGAAAATTAAAGGCCAAATACAAACCCGCAATTTCAAAATATTCGAGCAAGTCTCAACAAGATCTTAACCACAGTTATAGTTTGTTTATTATGTTGCTACCTTAACTTCACTTTTTTTTAATTTTGGATAGATTGTAAACTATAAAATATTAGAATCCACCTTTAGTAGTAACACTACTGCTCCTTACTTACCAAAGAAACACAAATGTTCTTCCAAATTTTATTGTTAATAATTCCTCAGTAAGCCTTTATTTAAAGTAGTATTAGTCAACAAATATCATCATGTTATTTAAATTAGGAGGAATTTGCACTCTTAATTAGATATTTTGAAAACATAATGGAGGAACTATATGTAATTTTTTGTTCCACCATATTTTAATGCGAAAGCATGGGAAATGGATAGCTAGAAATAACAGGTAATACAGTTTTCTTCAAGATAGAAGAAAAGTTCCTAGTAGAAAGAAGAACAAGTCACACATCTGAAAGCTCGCCAGAAGAAAAAATGACAGGAAAGCTCTCCAATCTCACCGGGCATAGCATCCAAAAGAAGGTAAGAAATTAAAGGGGCAAAGCTCTGCAGTCTTATTCAACATCTGAAACAGCATTCAAACAAAAAGCTCTTGCAGTGGCCAATGATAGAGAAGCATGAGACCTAATGCTGTGAAGATGAACAGGGAGAAACTATTCTTAAGCATTTTCGCATTCCTTTTCATCCAAATGCACTAAATAATCACAAAAGGTAGAATTACTTAGAATACCGCCATTATTACCCATTTGCAAAGCTTGAAACTTCTAAAATGAAGTCGAAAATGCTCCAACCACTTGATTGAACAAAGAATAACAAAGACTTTAAGCAACAGGATGAAGTAACATATCACGTGCAAAGATATTACCAAACCACATTCCTCTCCTATGGTTACGCATGATACAAAAATCAAGAAGCAGAGTTCCGTATTGAGGCTCCCTGACCTTCAAGAAGCCATCAGTGATCATTCTCATAAATATCATGGAGCTAGTGAGGCCATAACCTTACAAGGACACCTTTTACTAAAGGAAACTACTTTGTAAATGGCATTAGCAAGAAAGGTTTCTCCGAAAAAATTTTCATCATAAAATGGGATTTAGAAATTTACTCCACTCTTTAAAGAAAACTGCAGTATTAAGGATTTCTTATCTTTCAATGGTTTTCATAAGGAGTGTTGTTTGGAGAAGAAGCAGGATATCCCTGATTTACAGAAATGCTAGAAAAGCACAAAAATTTGACAAGATGCTTTAAAAGCAGATATCACAAAGGAAAAGTTCCCTGTAATAGAAGATCAGTTTTTAAAAAACCAAATTAAGTTCATTCTCCAGTTTCTAAACAACCAAATGAAGTAGGTGTCTACTCTTGATATATGTATCTCAGGAGCATCCTCATGATAATACTAATCAAGCACAGAAATAGTAGAGGAACATGCCATCTTTTTTGTAATCACATCATCTTGTTGGGGGATTTTCATTTGGGCCACTCTTTCCATCTTCAAAAGTGAAGACTTGTTGGGGACTGCATGCAAATTTCAATAATCAAAACATAATGAATGCTTCCATATTTACCTTTTCATCATTTTGGAAACAGGAACATTTTCCTGAAGGATCACAACACAATATGCAGGAAACTAGAGGCTTATGTTTGAGATACTTGAAATATTTGTTTTTTTTTTCCTTTGATAGGGATGTATATAGATGTTCATGTATATGTTTGTATGTGTATGTGTATTTTTATATGGACATGAATGTATGCAATGTTTGTAAGATTCTTTTTTTACCGATAAAAAAGTTCATTGAAACTTACCAAATGAGTTAAATGTAAGTACGGTTGTTATGTTCCCTCTCATACAAACTATATTTGCATGAACTGGTTCCCTTTTTCAGGCATGTTTTAAGCTACATATTATTTGATTGAAGGAGCAACATACAGACAACATACTCTTAACTCTTCAACTAACATAAAAGCATGACAAAGTCCCTAAGAAACTTCCAAAGACAAGATTTTCACTTTTGGTGTTCAAAGAAAAATATATGCCCATGTGATTATGGGTTGCAAGCAGTCCAACCCTCTCACATTAAATAAAAGCAACAGAATGTTTCTCCAAAAAAGAAAAGAACAGTGTATTAATTATATAATTCAATACCCACTTGAAAAGAAAATGGAATGCCCATGAAATAGGTATGTCCTTGTCCTACTGAAGAAATAAATGAAATGAGTGGGCAATCGGAATTTTAGTGGTGAACATCAATCAACAATTTATGACTTTCATTAGATGGACAATTCGTGTGCCCTTTAGGCACCATCCACCATAATGTGTATGAACAGCACCACAAGTCAGCTCAAATGAAAGGAAAACTAAATCATCATGTTGAACACATTTTTTGTTCTTTCAAAACTTCTCTCAACATACTTGTCCAAAGGACCAAATACAGTAATTCATAGATTGGCACTATATCTGGTCATTTAAAATTGTCATTTATTAAAGCACAAAAGGGATCAAGGCAAATAGATCTATAAGTTGCTAATTGTGAAAGCAAACTTTATATGGAGCATAATAATCTGATGCACATTTTATCCATAATATGACTAACCACAGCCATCGATGTAACGGTAACAACTATAAATAAGATATGACGTCAATTATATTAAATAATAACAAGGAACATCACCCTGCCAAACTGCAACATAGAAGGACAGACCAGTGCCAGGCATCTTGGGAGGTTCAGATGTACATAGCTTACACAAGGATTGCAGAGTGCATATTTTGTGATACAAACTTATGACATCCATGTCAAAATGGAATAACACCACCATGGTGCCAAGAATATTAAACCAAGCTGATATCTCAAAAACATATGCAAACCACGGATGCATCAACCCCAAATCCCCAACCCCTAGATCCCTTGAAGGCATGAAAATAGATGCAGTAAGACAAAGCCAAGCTAAATTTTGTGCAATAAGTTAGTGATAGAGATGCATTTGACTTCCTCCCTATGCCTGAATCCATGCAAATTGAAAAGAAAATTAGCTGTCCGTAGAAGGCAACCATAGCCTTTCATCAGGAGAATAGGAGTTAGGAAAAGTTCCAAATTTTTTGCACAAGATTAAGAAAAAGACTACTTCTGAGGGATGTTCCAAACTTGACGAGGCTACTCAATAATGCCAGATACCCCGTAGGGGGAAGATCTCACAATACTCAAATTAATGTAACAAATTTCCACCAGGCTTTTCTTTTACCATTGACCCAGTAATGAAATTCATTAAGGACGCGTGGCCTAACAAATTTTGATGCGGAACTAGGAAAGATGACCTCCCAAACTCACAATTTATGTGGTTCATCCAGGAGTAAATGTAAGTGTGAGGTACTGTATTCGCATTCTAAGCAATGTTTCCCGTTAGCTAAGGAAGCTCCTTCTACTCTACATTCTCAATGAGTTGCTAGCTGCCAACCAAAGTAAGTTTCCAACATTCAGTCTGAGGAATTAATTAGTGTCATTCTTTAGAAATGAATCTCTGATGTTGATGAATCCTAATTATTCCCTATTGTACTATCTCCTTGCTTATTATAAGATGAATCTGATTCACTTCTTAAACCACTGGCAATTGACTCTGGACAATTAGTCCTTACTCCTTTTGGACAACAGCAACTAACTTCAACAGCATCACCACCGGTATTGGTTAGGAGAGTAGATTTTTGCCCATTTTTCTTACTAATAAGACAACGAATTCAATCAAATAGGTGAAAAGTGCAGCCCTCATGAAAAAGATTTGGAATGAGGAAGTGAGAATCAAAACTTTCTATATGAAGCTAAGTTAATCAGTACTCTAGAATGCCATATAGATCATCCTAGACTAGTGATGAATCTAACAATTTCCATCTACAAAAGGGTTGCCTTGCATAACATCAACCTTTCTTAAGATTAACTATACAACATTTGTCTTGGCGAGTGTAACAAACAACTCATTCACTTATTTTGAGAACATAGTTCATTTAAGATGCATATTATTTATATTTCGCTCCTCATATTTGTTATGCAAAAGACGTCATCAATCTTAACAAAACCATTTCTTAGAATACAAAAGGGGCGCAGATAAAGCTCTCCACAATAGTTTACAATGATACAAGACTTAATATTTTGATGTTGGAAGCATAATAACTTGCAAAATCTTTTACATCCCTTATATAACTGCAATGCCACAAAAATCATTGTAATAAGTGGCTTTCACTTATAATCTCTGACAAACTGACAATATTATTGGTAATTTCAAGCAAGAAAGCCTAGATCCACCTTGACCTCTCATTGGACCAGGGAAGAGATGTAGGAAGTCAACAATTAGATGGAAGCACAAGGCATATATACATGGATCAAATTAGTCATAAACATAATCACACAGTGATGAAATTACTAAGCCACCCTTGGTATTTAACCCAAAAAATAATAATAACAATAATAATTACCAAGATTACATTTATTTACACAACACGTATTATAGGTATAAACAGCAACAGGAATGGAAAGGGAATAAACACAGGTATTAATAGGAGGAGTCCCAACTGCTTTGTTTCCATACGTAAACAGATTGAAATCACATTGTCATGTAACTAAATGCACACAACAGAACATAAATTCCCTAGACAGAAAATAATAAATGCACTCACTCAGGCTACATGAAAATTTTGACGAACATTTCAGAATATTTTAGGCCAATTTGCACTCAAGTAAGCAGGAAAATATACCACAGAGGCATAGATGCATCAATTGATGGACTAGTCACATTAATGACACAAAATCCCATCAATATCAACTATATAACATCACCTTTTCTTCAATTTTTTATTTAATCAGATAACTTTGTAAGGAAGGACACCAATGCAATTGCGAAGTTTCAACAGATAACAATTCAATCAAACAGTTTCATTTTTTTATTTTTCATGAATAATGTAATTTGCATATCCATAAAAAAAAAAACAATACTTACTTCAAGTTGATGTAAGCAGCAATTTAAAAGTTACATAACTCATCCAAATCTACAAGACAGGATGAAAAGTTACCTGACCGAAGGCAAGGATCCTGCAGGGACTCTCTTGATGATTACACTTGAACCGCAAGGAATTTGAATATTCTCATCACCATATTCTAAATTGAATACCAAAAACCAAATTACAACATCATATATTACTATCTTGTCAAAAGAATAAAAATTAGAGTCTCATACCACATTGACAATCATTTGATGGTCCCCTGAGGAAAAGTGAAAAAAACAAACCGTTCGACAACGTCTAAGCCATAAATTTCTATTTACGCGTTACTGGCTGGTATACCAATACTGCCATAACAGTGCTATCTCAAATATACGAAGATTGAATTATGAGCAGTTGATTGTTGAAGCAAAAAAACCTTTTATCAGCAGTTAAAGTAGCACCCCCATGAGGAAACTGCCTTGGAACCATGCAGAAATGGATTAGTGGAAGCTCCATCTCTCATATAGATGGAAAGACATATTCTCTCTATCTTAATTATTTATTTTTAAATAGATGATTATAATTTAACATTTTTTGAAAATGTTTAAAAATCAGTTATAATTAATTATTTTAAAATAATTAAATTATAATCATTCATTTAAAAATGACTGATTAAGATGAAAAGAACAAGGATCTATGTCCCTATAAAAGATAGAGCCCTCCTTAATCCTGCAGAAATGCAAGGCTCAAAGGCAGTTACACTTCGAGGCGGGACACTTACCTACAGAAAGAGGAATGTTTTCATCATCACTCATTCTTTATTTTGTCACCGTCCATAATCCTTACACCTAGGCTCCTAGTACATTGTAGAATGATCTCGATATTCAGAGATGGAAGTAATACTAAAGTCAATCTTTTATTTCGTGTAACTCATTTAAGTTTGCAGTGTTCCTTCGTCAGAAAATTTACATACATGTCAGCAAAATCAGTTAAATATTGAGACCACCAAATTTATTCTTTTCCATCCAATCATCTTATTTCATGTTGGAGGAGTCAAGTACTTTCACTGGTTTACAAACTCGTATACGATTCAATACAAAGAGAACAAGCCAAAACGTTGGAAGCATTTGCATTCGAATTGAGCATTCAAATTGTTTCTCCACATGCATTAACTGCGGATTGAAAATACAAAATCAGAAATAAAATAAAAAATTAATGACATATATATATATTTTTTGGTCCCACAATATTACAAGCAATTATAACACAAATTGCAGCAATTAAATAATATTCAATGACAAATTGATGGAAACCGACCTTGTCCGGTGAGAGCGTCAGAGACAACGAGGTTGAAGTCCTGGCAGAGATTGAGGTTGTTTTTCCTGACAATTTCGCCTTTCAGATCACAGATTGAGATCGTAGATCGACCTCTGAGATCTATTGAATCGAAGATAGATGAGCTTCTGAATTTGAACCGGACCGCCATAGCCAAATTAGATTTGCAGAGGAAGCTTGCAGTTCATGGAGAGAGAGAGAGAGTGTGTGTGTGTGTTTTAGAAATCGTAAGAAATATTGATTTATTGGTTCAATAGAGGCAGAACTGTGAGGGTTTTGCAGCAGAGTCAGAAGTCGTACCAGCCAGCTTTCATGGGCAGAAACGTAACGCTCAAGCGTGGAGCCATAGCGGTCATTTATCCCATAGGGAAAAGGAGAATCACGTGTTTGGCACGTCGATTAAGCAAGTTTCTTTTCCTTTTTTTTTTTTTGTTCGATTATTTTAATCGATTACCAAATGGGAAGCATCTCAAATATGAAGAGGAGACACTTAATGTTCATGAATCCAAGACAATCTTTTTTTTGTAGCTCAATTTAAATTTAATTTTAAAGTCCACGCTTATGTACATGATACAAGATTACTTATTGATGGGTCCCGGCACCCAAAGTCCAGAAAGGAAGACTCAAAAGCCAAGTCCACAGACCAAGAGACTTACGATAATAATTTGACCTAAAAGACCTAAAAGTAGTCATTCATGTCCCAGGAGATCCAAGAAGCCTAACTTAACCCAAGATGTTAAGTTGGTCTTAAAAGCCTGAGGACTTGGGCAAGCGTCCCAAGAAGCACAAATGGCGACAATAGTCCGATAGACCAATTTGACCCAAGAGGCCCGAGGATGCCATAAGAGACTTACGTCACCAATGAAATCCCAAAGACATAAAGCCAAGAATACAAAGCTGAAGTCCCAAGGGCCTTTAGCAAGCGAAACGTCCGAGAACTTGACTCAATAAGCCCAAGGATTCGGCAAAGACCCAGAAGGCTTTCTAAGTACGAAGGCAATCTCTTCATCTCTAAATCATCAGATCAAGGGAAAAGAGGGCCCAAAATGACCGAGCATGCCAGCTCAGACGATTCACTGTTACCAAGGAACACGCATTCTCTGCAACACGCCACCTCTGCAAGAAATCACGGCGCTCAGAGCACGCGCAATCATTATGGGGCTAACGGCAGCTGACACGCCAAATCAGTAGAGTTGGTGGTAGGCTTTCCTGACACGCCGAATCAGCAGAGTTGATGGCAGGCGTCCTAGCACATGCCAACGCTACGTGTCCCCATTTCAATGGCATAATCCCCCTTTATAAATACCTCATTCAAGCAACAGAAGAGAGAATTTCAATAGTTGGCATTTGCATACACACTGTGAATAGCAACTAAGTGAAAAGGAAAGAAAACAAAAGAGGAAGAGGCATAGAGAAAGAAAGTTAGAAAAGAAAAGAGAGAATGAGATTTCTTGTCTTTTAACTTTGTGTGGCAACAAAAAGTGCCACTGTGGCCAATTGTATTCCATTCTAAAGGTAGTGGAATCTTTCGGACCTAGCGTCCATCACCATGGTTTTTTCCCCTTTCATTCAAAAAAGAATTTTCCACGTAAAGTCCTCATGCATTGTGCCCTCGTCCCATTTTCCTCCCCGAAACATCATTCTCGTAGAACTTAACAATCCATTTTGTGTTGCACGATTCCGTCCATCCGAGGGCATTGAAAGAGTGCAGAGTACGAACTCAGACTTTCGTCGTACGACAGATGGAACGAGGACGCATTATTGGCGCCGTCTGTGGGAAGCAACTAAAAGCCTACTTTTCATATCTTCACAAAACGTACAAAAACACTACAATGACTCCAACTACAATGTTCAAAATGGTGAACACAAGGGCACAAGCGAGTGCATCTATCAGAGAGGTGGCCTCGCACAACAACGGCCCTGACCACTGCGTCAGGGTAGAAAACCACCCTGATCCAGTGGTCAGGGCCTTGGCGGCCAAAATAGAGGGCATATACAAGGCCTTCGAAACACCCTACTTCAAGATCGACGAGCTGGTGAGAGGAGCCCTTCCAAGGCCTCCTAAACCGGAACATTCCAAACCAGGGGCAGGGAGAGAGATCTCCGAGAGAAGCAACCCAGCCAGCATGAAAACTCAAGGACCCAAGTCGCCTCCAACAGTAGGGCCCTACATGGGCTAGAGGGCCGTCTAAGTCCTCGGATCCGAGAAGAAAGCCCAGAGAGGTGTAACTCTGGGACCCTCTAGAGTCGCCATGAATGCAGCGCTCGAGAGGTGGTTTCGTGGGATGCTCCCCTCCAATGAGCCAAGGCGGCCCCCGAGCGCTGTGCAGACCGAGAACCTTATGAGTTGAGGCATTACCTTAACGAGAAGAAGACAACTGCCCTACTCCGAGTGGAGGAGAGGTTAGAAAGATGATGGAACCGAGTTCTCGGTGAAAGCAGCGGGGGAGGAACTAATGCGCTCCAGTCCCGGTTCTCAACAGAAATCAAAATGAGGACGCTCCCCCCAAAGTTCAAAATACCTAACTTGGAGGTCTACGACTGTAGCGCTAACTCGATGGATCTCCTCAACCACTTCCAGGAACATTTAAGCCTACAGGGTTTAGATGAGACAACCATGTGCCAGTGCTTCCCCTTGACCTTAAAAGGAGATGCAAGGGTGTGGTTCTATGGGATGCCGGCAGACTCCACCTGTACCTTCAGCGACTTGGCAATAGCCTTCCTCTCACAGTTTGCCTCTAATAAGAGGGTGGAGAAGCAGCCCTGGCACCTTACTCGGATCAAGCAGGGTGCCAGAGAGAGCTTAAGGGGATTCCTGGCCCGATTCGTAGCCGAGGCCAGGAAAATCCCTAAATTGACCGATGAAGTAAAGTTAAACGCTTTCCTCTCAGCCATGGAGAGAGGTACCTTCTGCAAACACCTCATCCATAAAGGTCCCCAGACCTTTATAGAGGCCGAGGTTGTGGCTAGGGCATACATTGCGGCCGAAGAAGCCAACGATGCCAAACGGCCAGAAAGGGATGAGCACCCTCATCCAAAGGCGGCGGAAGGCAAGAGGAAGGCCGGGGACTATCAGAGTCCCCAGGCGGCAAAGAAACAGCATAAGGCCGAACAGAACGCCCGGAAAGAGCTGAGGCCTATGCACTTCACGCCACTGAATGACACCCGTACCAACGTGCTGATACAGATCCGGGAGGAAAAGTTTCTGAAGTGGCCCAAGCCGCTGAAGAACCCGAAAGGTGGGGACCAGATGAAATACTGTGACTCCACCGCTCCAGGGGCCACAGCACGAAGGACTGCAGGACTCTGCAGAAGGAGATAGAAAAGCTGATCAGGAGGGGACACCTCAACCATTTCCTACAAAGACTCAGACAAGCTTTCGGAACAGCAGGCGACGGCGAAGCTGAGCCCTTCAGGAACAAAGCGGCTGCGAGGGTCGTAAACATGATTCGATTCGCCCGGCCACAGGGAACGAGCAGGAGCTCACAGTAGCAAAGAGGCCGAGGACAGGACCCAGAGGCGAAAACGAAGTTATCTGCTTTAGCAATAAGGACATGGATCATGTAACTTCTCCTAACTCCGATCCTCTGGTTGTAACTGCACTCGTTTCTGACAAAGCAAATGACTACCGGATGAAACGAGTTTTTATTGATAATGGAAGCTCCAGGAATTTGCTCTACCTTGATACCTATTTTAAGTTAGGACTTAAGAAGAGTCAAATGAGAGCGCCAGAAGGGCCACTCTATGGGCTGGACAATGAGCTAGTACATGTTCAAGGTATCATCCAGTTAGAGGTAACCCTATGGACGTATCCGAGGATAGGGTCCAAGATCCTCACCTTTCTAGTCGTGGACCTGCCATCAGTCTATAATACAATACTCGAATACCCATGCTTGGCCGTATTCGGTGAGGTGACTTCCATCTCGCACCTCAAAATGAAATTTCCAACCCTATATGGTGTGGGGAAGTTCTCGGGGATTAATCCCCAGAACGAATGTGTTACTTAGCACAAACCACGCAAGCAACTCTTCCACAACCAATGGAAGACCTCGACCTCAGGGACAAGACCAAGCTGCAACATGCGCAGCTTGGGGAGCCAACCGTCCAAGTCTTGTTGGATTCGAGGGATCCGAAGAAGTATGTCCATATAGGAAGCTCGCTGCCAGAGTCTGTCCGAGACCAACTCATCAGCTTCCTACGGGAAAACTTGAACGTGTTCGCCTGGTCACCCAGTGATATGCCAAGAATCTCCTCCGAGATCATAGTTAACAAACTGGGCATTGATCCTCGTCATAAGCCCGTCATGCAAAAGTGTAGGAATTACTCCACAGAGAAGCTGGTGGCCATACGCAAGGAAGTCAAGAAACTCCTAGACGCTGGGTTCGTCCGAGAAGTGCAATACTCGGACTGGTTAGCCAACGCGGTTATGGTAAAGAAGAACAGTGGGAAATGGAGGATGTGCGTGGACTTTATCGACCTCAACAAGGCATGCCCCAAGGACAACTTCCCACTGCCTAGAATGGACCAACTTGTAGACTCGACGTCCGGCCACAAACTCTTAAACTTTATGGATACATACTCGGGCTACAATCAGATCAAGATGAGTCTTGAGGACAATGAGCATACCTCGTTTATGACGGACCAAGGGATGTACTGTTACAAGGTAATGCCCTTTGGCCTTAAGAATGCAGGCACGACTTATCAGGGACTCGTGAAAAAAATATTCGAGGACCAGATAGGTAGGAATATGAAAGTCTACGTTGACGACATGCTTGTCAAAAGTAGGGCGAGCGGCAATCACATAAAGGATTTGGCCGAGGCCTTCCACGTGCTTAGGACCCACCAGATAAAGCTCAACCCGAGCAAGTGCACATTCGGCATAGCTTCAGGGAAGTTCCTGGGTTACATCATGTCACATCGAGGGATCGAGGCAAACCCAGAAAAGATAAAGGCAATCCTGGACATGCAATCTCCGCGGATGGTAAAGGAGGTCCAGAAGCTTACCAGGCGGGTGGCGACCCTCTCCCGTTTCCTAGCAAAATCGGCCAAGAAGCACCTCCGTTCTTCAAAGCCCTGAGAGGAACAAAGACCCGGGATTTTCGGTGGAGTGACGACTCTGAAGACGCATTCCAAGGACTCAAAAGCTACTTCTCGAGCCCACCTCTCTTAGCTTCTCCCCAACTGGGCGAGGAGCTATACCTATATCTCTCCGTGTCCGACACGGCCTTAAGCTCAGCTCTGATACGGGAACAACACGGGAAGCAGCAGCCTGTGTATTACATAAGCAAGACTCTCGTGGATGCCGAGACGAGATATCTGCTCACGGAAAAGATTGCCTGAGCATTGGTTTACTTCGTGCGAAAGCTTAGGCCGTATTTTCAGGCACATAGGATAGTGGTTTTGACCAACCAGCCACTGAGGGCCATCTTGCAGAAGCCCGAGATATCCGGACGACTGATCAAGTGGGCCATGGAATTAGGTAAATTCGATATTAAGTTCCGTCTGATGCCAACTTTGAAGGGACAGGTCCTCACGGACTTCCTTGTTGAGACAACAGCACTGGCCAACGGTGATGGAAGCCAACCTAGTGCAGACAAGTTCAGCAAGGTATCGACATGGATCCTACACGTGGACGGCTCCTCGATGAAGGATGGCTGCTGGTGTAAACGGAGCTGGTGTTATTTTGCGAATGCCCAAGGGGCTGGAGATAAAATATTCACTAACTCTGGGGTTCTCGGCCACTAACAATGTTACGGAATATGAAGCCTTGCTGGCTGGGTTTCGGTTAGCTAAGGAGTGCTCGGCCAAAAATTTAGTCATTTATAACGACTCCAAGTTGGTCGCCAATTAAGTCCGCAGGAACTTCGACGTCAACAACCCACAACTCTCCAAGTACCTCTCCAAAGTTAGAAGTGTGATCTTGGACTTCGAGGCAATCGAGTTTGTCCACATCCTGAGGGAAGAAAACGCTAAGGCCAACACGCTGACAAGGGCGACGGCTTCGGGAGATCTGGAACAGTATGCTCGAGAGATGCATGAAGTTCTAAATAGATCCAGTATCGAAAACCCCGAGCCAGAGGTGATGCGAGTGTTTAACGACAACACCTGGATGACCCCTCACTTAAGGTACCTCTCTGACGGCACATTGCCTGAGGATCCGAATGAGACTAAGAAGGTAAAGAAGACAGTGGGGTGGTACATGATTATGGACGGCCAATTGTACCGGCAAGGTTTCTCAACCCCTTACTTAAGGTGTCTCACCCTCGAGGAGGCCGAATACGCCCTCTAGGAGGTGCACCTTGGGATATGCGGGTCCCACATCGGAGGAAAAAATCTAGCCTTCAAACTCATGAGTCAGGGATACTACTAGCCAACGATGAAGTACGGCGCTATGGACTATGTACGCAAATGCGAGAACTGCCAACTCCATAGCAACGTGAGTCATCACCCCCATACAGATCTCTAGGCACTCCAATCGCCGTGGCCCGTTCGCCCAGTGGGGCCTCAACATTCTCGGACCGCTCCCGCTCACGCCCGGACAGAGGAAGTTCCTAATCGTAGGGATAGATGACTTCACCAAATGGGTGGAGGCAGTACTACTCGTAAGGATAACGGAACAAAATGCTACTGAGTTCCTCCAGTAGAACATCGTATGCAGATTTGGGATCCCAGAGTGTATAGTGACCGACAACAAAATGCAATTCACCGGAAAATGATTCACTAAGTACTGCACCAGCCTGAAGATTAACTTGGTCAACACGTCAGTAGCATACCCCCAAGCCAACGGGCAGGTGGAGGTCACAAACCGCACGATCTTGCATGGGCTCAAGACTAAGCTGGAGTATTCCGAAGACTCGTGGGTACACGAGCTACCGTCCGTCCTTTGGTCATACAGGACGATGCCCAGGGAACCTACGAAGGAGATCCCCTTCAGCCTCTGCTACAGGGTTGAAGCTGTCATCCCAATAGAAGTAGGCCTCACAAGTCCGCGGGTTGGATGCTTTAGTTCAACCGACAACAGCCAAAGGCTCCGGAAAAACATCAACATGCTCAAGGAGGTCCACGACCAAGCTAGGCTAAGGGTAGCGGCGTACCAGCAGCGGGTTGCCCGCTACTACAATAAGAATGTAAAGGCATGGTAGTTCAAGGTTGGGGATCTGGTGCTGAGAAGCGTGGAGGCTATGGGGAAAAATGCCGGCAGAAACAAACTTTCCTCGAATTGGGAGGGACCATTGTTGGTCTCCACCATCCTTTGGGGCGGGGCCTACAAATTGTGCACCCAAGAGGGCAAGGTGGTACCCCGGACTTGGAACGTCACGCACCTTAGAAGATATTACCAGTAATAAATAAATAGCCAGCTATCCAGGTAACCTGCCAAACTTAGGCTGTCTTTAAGTAAAACAACCCCCTCGCCCATTATATGTAAGAAACAAAAAAAGGGGGGAAAGAAAACTCGGATTCGTCCGAGCGGCCCAAGAGGTCATATTTCAAGAACTCGAATTCGTCTGAGCGGCCCAAGAGGTCGTATTTTAAAAACTCGGATTCGTCCGAGAGGCCCAAGAGGTCGTATTTCAAAACTTGGATTCGTCCGATGGCCCAAGAGGTCGTATTTCAAAACTCGATTTCGTCCGAGCGGCCCAAGAGGTCGTATTCAAAACTTGGTTTCATCCGAGCGGCCTAAGAGGTTGTATTTCAAAACTTGGATTCATCCGAGCGACGCAAGAGGTCGTATTCAAAACTTGTATTTGTCCAAGTGGCCCAAGAGGTCGCATGACAAAGAACTCAGACGTTAGTTGGGCGCAAGGCTAACTTGTTTAGCGATGTAACAAAAAATAATCCAGAAATCAAGGAGAAGGAATCAAACACTCGAGCTGAAATTGAATATCTGTTTTATTCATGTACAACATGTGAACAACAACAAAAAAAAAAAAAAAAAAAGAGAGAGAGAGAGAAGCTAGCTTTCAGAGGGACCCCGCGGAGGAGCGGTCTCAGGCTACCCTTCTTCTTGAGATTGGGAAGCATCTGCCTAGCCTGAGCTCCCCGACTGATCTGAAGGATGAGGACCCCCGGAAGGACTCGAACGTGGGAACCCAGGAAATGGCCTCCCTGCAATGCCGTACACATCCCCGGGGCATGTGGCGCTTGCGTTCCGAGGATCGAGCATGGCAGTGGGAAACTGCGGATATAGCAACCGCATCAGCCAACGGTACAAATGAATGCTGTCCCAATACTTGGTCTCCAACAGGGGCACTATATCCATGGCTCTCACCAATGCCCTCAGCGCTTCCTCCAGTTGAAGGTTCCTTTCTCGGAGGAGTCCGTACTGAATTTGCTGAAGCCTTAGAGTTTCCTCAAAAGACGTGTTCTTCGTAGTGGCCTCAGTAAGCTCCACTTGCAGCCGCTGGCTGTCCTCTCCAGCAGCCCTTAAAGACTCCATCTCCGAGCAAGCTTGGGCAACCTCGCCAATCAGCTGATTGAGGCTCCTAGCCAGATCCTGAAACTGCAAGAAAAGGCGAGTTCATTAAGACACAAACAACAGGAAGCAAGGCAGGTGGAAAAACGGTGAAGTACCTTAGAGACGAGAGAGTCATGGCTTGGGCCAAGCTCCCCTGCAACCTCAGGCTCCAGCGGCTCATCTACAGGTGCCGCAGGAGCATCAAAAACAGCCTCGGACGAAGGACCTTCAGAAATAGGGGGCTCAACAACTTCCGAGGGCTCAACAACTTCCGGGGGCTCTGAGACCACGACCTCAACCTCATCACTGCTAAGAATCTCGACAGTATCCTCGGTAGGAGCGACGACAGTTGGCTCTACTCCACAAGGCTCCCCAACCTCAGTAGCCTCCAGGGCGGGAACGGTCACAATCATAGCCACCTCCTCGCCTTGATTGTCTCCAGCCTCCTCTGCGGCCTCAAAAACGTTAGGGTTCTCAGATGGACCAGCGGGAAAGTCCGAGACCTCACCCTGGATCTCAGCAGCAGCAAAAGAAGGGCCTGTGACCTTAGGCTCCGCAGTAGATCCGACAACCAAACCCATGGCCCTCCTGACAAGAGGTGCAATCACGGCGTCATCATTGTCGGACGCGGAGTACTCGACGATTGACACTAGATCCTCCAAAGCCTCAGTCCGACGACTCTTCCGTGACCTCTCGGACGGCTTCTCAATGGTAAGGAAACTCCCTTTTTTCCTTAATGTCTTCTTCTTCTTCTTTGTAGCTGTAGCAGTGATGGGGTCCTCGAATGTTGTCACCCATTTGGCCTTCGCCAAGCTCTCGGGCGATAACCAAGTGTTTCTCTTTCCTACATTAAAACTGCCAAGGTTGGCCATCACCAAGTCCGTAACCACCTTAGCAACTTTCCTCTCCTCCGCAGTAGCATCTGAGCAGTGTTTGCTTACCACGTTTTCCCATGTAAGGGAGAGCTCCTAGTTCTCCCGGACACCCAAAAAGAAGAATTTATCCTTCCACCTTTTGGTGGAATCCGGGTTTCCTCCACTCATCACAGCAAACTCTGGTCGAGGAGTCATGGTGATCCTATCTGAATTATGAGTGAAGCGAAACATGACCTTCACCATGGCTACCTTGAGAACTTTATGGTGGCAACGCGCAAACACACAAAGGGAAACTAAGTACCTGATGGCATTCGACTGAAGCCTGGCGAATGGTATGCCTAACTCCCTCATAAGATGGTACAGCCCCAAAGGGATAGGGAAGCGAAGCCTATCTTTAAGATAGACTTTGTAAACGGCGATGAAGCCGTTAGGAGGGCTGCAAGATCTCTCAGTGGCTCTAGGGACCACCATCGCCACGGAGTTTGGAATATTGTACTTCGCTCGAATCTGCTCAAGGTCTTTAAGGGAGAGAGATGAAGCAATTTTCTTAACCCTAGGAGCCATGGAAACGGGAGAAGCATCTCTGCGATAACGAGGGAAGAGGAACGATAACGAAGGGTTTTGGAAAGCAAGAGAAATGCTAAGGATGCGCAGAAGTGAAGGAGGAAGAAAACGAAAAGGCACCTTAAAAGGAATTTAAAAGCGCAAAACAGCGCCCTCATCATAACCCTTGCCATGCGTCATTGGCCCAAACGCAGGGAGAGATCGTGTGGTTTGGCTTCCCAAGGTGACGTCACCTCAATCAATGACGCATTTAATGCATTGTAGAAAACCAAACGGCGGCGCCAGATGGGTCTCAAACTGGTAAGAAGGCCTCGGACGGATGAGAGACAACTCCTACCAGCCAGGCGTGGCGACCGCAGACGGCCACTATAGAAGAGCGCTTTCTAGACATGTCAAATGGTTAAAGTTCTCAAACCCTTTGACATGGGGGGGCTAATGATGGGTCCCGGCATCCAAGGCCTAGAAAGGAAGGCCCAAAAGCCAAGTCCATGGACCAAGAGACTTACGATGACAATTTGGCCCAAAAGGCCCAAAGGCAGTCATTCGCGTCCCAGGAGGCTCAAGAAGCCTAACT
This sequence comes from Nepenthes mirabilis, assembly GCA_025585075.1. Lineage (NCBI taxonomy): Eukaryota > Viridiplantae > Streptophyta > Magnoliopsida > Caryophyllales > Nepenthaceae > Nepenthes > Nepenthes mirabilis. The sequence goes on along the minus strand of JAODPA010042150.1, from coordinate 1,052 downwards.
TAGCCCAAGAGGTTTAGTTGGCCTTTAAAGCCCGAGGACCTGAGCCAGCGTCCCAAGAAGCCCGAATGGCGACAATGGTCCGAGAGACTAATTTGACCCAAGAGGCCCGAGGATGCCATAAGAGACTAACGTCACCAATGAAATCTCGAGGACATAAAGCCAAGAATACAACACTGAAGTCCCAAGGGCCTTTAGAAAGCGAAACGTCCGAGAACCCGACTCAATAAACTCGAAGATTCAGCAAAGACCCAGAAGGCTTTCTAGGTACGAGGACAATTTCTTCATCTCTGAATCATCAGATTAAGGAGAAAGAGGGCCCAAGATGACCGAGCATGTCAACTCAGATGATTTACTGTTACCAAAGAATACGCGTTCTCTGCAACACGCCACCTCTGTAGAAAATCATGGCGCTCAGAGCACGAGAAATCATTATGGGGCTAACAGCACCTGACACGCCGAATCAGCAGAGTTGGTGGTAGGCCTCCCTGACACATCGAATCAGCAGAGTTGGTGGCAGGCGTCCTAACACACGCCAACGCCACGTGTCCCCATTTCAACGGCATGATCCCCCTCTATAAATACCTCATTCAAGCAATAGAAGAGAGAATTCCAAGAGCTGACATTTGCATATATACTGTGAACAGCAACTAAGTAAAAAAAAAAGAAAGCAAAAGAGGAAGAGGCACAGAGAAAGAAAGTTAGAAAAGAAAAGATAAAACAAGATCTCTTGCCTTGTAACTTTGTGTGGCAACAAAAAGTGCCATTGTGGCCAGTTGTATTCAATTTTAAATGTAGTGGAATATTTCGGACCTAGCGTCCATCATCGTGGTTTTTTCCCCTTTCATTCAAAAAATGATTTTCTACGTAAAGTCCTCGTGCACTGTGCCATCGTCCCATTTTTCTCCCCGAAATATTATTCTTGTCGAACTTAACAATCCCTTTTGTGTTGCACGATTCCATCCGTCCGAGAGCATTGAAAGAGTGCAGAGTACGAACTTGTACTCTCGTCGTACGGTAGACGGAACGAGGACGCAACACTTATAACTTTTATA
>JAODPA010042149.1:0-11946 GCA_025585075.1 Nepenthes mirabilis | reverse complement strand
AAATGTTTATTTGAATATTTTGACGCTCAAGTATTTTTGGTGTTATATACACATTAAATTATTTTCTAAAAGTTGATTAATTTTAATTTTTATTTTTCAGAGACAACACTAATACTAAAGAAAAGTATAAAGTAAGAACAGGAAGGAGGAGAATATAGAAAGGAGAGAGAGGCAGAGAGTATTTTTGTTGTTATTCCGAAAAAATCCAATTGTAGGAACCCAACACCGTGCATCCTAACTAATCAAAAACTACACAAACTGCTCCCTCCAGAACGCAAAATTAACAGGAAACCTCACGATCAATCTTTCGGTAGTTTAGTGAGAGAAGAAGAGATGTTCAGAATTTTGAATTGGCTGATTTTGGGAATGGCGGGAATCAAGGCATAGGAACTATCAACAATCGGTGGAATCGCCACCGTTTGACTCTCGCGTTGTTGGTCGCGCTCAAGAATGGACTCTCGCGTACGCTTTGCGTCAGTAAGCTCTCTCTCTCTCTCTCTGTGTACATTGTATTTGGGTATCATTTGACCGAATTGTGTAGATAATGACGGCTTAACTTGACGGAAGTATAAGAACTGTTGTAATTTGCTAGATTCATTGCCTATTGCTTGACATCATCCGGCAGCTATTACTGTGACTAAGAGAGCTAGGGCTGTATATGCGTAGTTTAGAAAGCAAAGCGATGATACGGGACTGTGATATTGACCGGGTCTGTCTGCTGCGTTATTTGGTGCAGAAATTGTGTCTCTGTTCATTTTGCACGGATGTTGATTCATTTTGTTGAGATTCTATAATTAAACGGGAGTAGGAGGGGCAAATTGGTTTAGAAACGCATTTGATGGACGTGAGTTCTAAGATTGGATCATACGGTGATAGATTCTCATTCGTTATAATATATATGTAATGACATGAAACTCGTGTTGTATTTAGCATGAAAGGCATGTGGGTGGTCTCTTTAGCGTTAGGTTATTGTCATTCCATTTGGACTATTTTAGCGGCGTATAAATTATCTCTTGTACATTTGGGTGTGGTGAGACTGGTATAAGTTTGGAGGTCATTAAGCTTTATTGAAGAAGAATATCTCATCAATGGACATGGAGTTAGGTTTGTATATATGAGCAAATCTCCATTGTGACGTTAAACTTATTAAGATAAACTAATGACGGTTCTGCTGATCTTTGCAAATTGGTCTTGCCTTGATAGCATAGTCGTAGCTAGCTGGTTCTCTCTTAACAAGCTTGATAACTTCTTTATGATTTTGACATTGTGGGGAAACTGAAAAGTTTTAGAACTAGATTTGGTTTAATCCTATTTAAAGTAGCGTTCACCTCTGTGAAGATTTAGTCATTGATGGTAGGTTTACAACTCGGTTATCACAGGCTAAGGCATTCCTCAAAGATGAGTCATTTACAAGCTCTCGTTCTTACCAGAAGATTTGGGTCACCGCAGCCTGTGAAATTGATCTCTTTCAGGTGTTTTGAGAATACTCAAACCCTTTTCCTAGGGTTTACTATTAAAGATGATTGCATATCCACTTATTTACACTTCTATTACGTCCTAACATCATGCCAGGCATAGTCATTTCCACCAAGTAAATATTGGGTCTATGCACACCATTCTTCAACATTGCGTTTAAGTTACAAATTGTGCTGCCCCCCCCTCCCCCCCTTGCGGGAGGCCTGCTATGCCAAAAACGAGAGAAATCTTCTCTTTTATGATATTGCCGTCTAGTTCAGCTTCCACTATATTTAAAGAAATACCAAGTCAAGGTTCTTCTCCCGATTGTTTATTCACTTCTGTTGTAATTTAGAGTTATTTTTTAAAATAAAATATTAATATCAATAAATGTTGCGTTATTTTAAATTTTCTTTTTCTCTCTGTTCTTTAATGACCAAACAATTGGATTTGTTACAGGGATAACTATCCAATTTCATTTTTTCCATTCTGTCTGTCATATGAGGGTGCCATCATGTAATTTCAAACCGAATAGGGATAGTACTGTGTAGCAAAAGTTCGTCAATTACTACTTAACGACTAATTGTATATGGTAAAATACAAGACATGAGGTTAGAAGGAGAAGAAAAGTGGAAGTACGAAGGAATAGAAAAGGCAAAACAGAAGAAGCCTTGACAGACCACAATTCTGATTCCTAAAGAGCAGCCTGTCCAGAAACTTGTTCATTCAATCTTAAAATTGTTGCTGAAAGTGCTTAGTGTGAGGCCATGATCAATAATTCTCGCTCACTTATTTTCCTTGGTACAGTAAGTACTGCAATAATAGCAAAGTTTTAAGTCTCACAAAATAGAATTGGCTATAAATCTACTTTCCTTATTTCGTTTGATTTAGTGTAATCTATAATAGTAGAAATAATTTTAAATTATTTTTTATCATCTCATTCTAAGTTTTTTAGTATCTATCGCATCCTTCCTTTTTAAAATATTGGCGTCATTTCTGTTGGGAATCTGAAACAATAATTTATTGCTCCCCTTACTAGAATCCGTGAGAAGCAACAAAAGCATATAACCAATACACAAAATGATCAACGAGTGATTTTTACATGAAAAATCCTTTCCAACTAAGGTGCAACCATAGAACCTTGCGTCTGACAATAACTTGCACCATATCAAAGTTTTGGTTACAAATGACTTACAAACACCTTAGTTATATTGCATATAACAAGTGTATAAACCTAAGCAATGAATAATAAGAGAACAAACAAGATGAAATTAACTAGTAAAATGCTTTACACAATAGTTAGAATAATATACCTAAATTTGATGAAGAATAAAATATAATTTATAACCCAGATGAATTTATTGTTGTCACCCCATTGTGTTCAAAATGAAGTCTAAATTGTGACCTTAAATCAGAACATGGTATTTATATTGGCACGCAGCACAAGCACCTATTGTACGGAATCAATCTGAAAGTCTGCAACAAGCCTTGTCATGTGATTCTCATGCGGGACAAATTTGAAGAGCCTAACTTGAGGAAAACTTCTGTCAATATTATCGTAGTTCACATGAATGTTGTGTGAAGATTATGCATAACACTTTGCCAGTTTTCGTTCAAGCTGAAATTCTCGCCAACAATCTCGCGTTAACTTTTGAAGATTTATTGGACTTGCAGCAGTGTCACTGTCATGACTTCAATGGTGGCCCTCTCATCCTTTGGTGCCAGGCAGCTCAAGTTTCGTTGGCTGGAGCGGTATGACAAGCTTCTCATAGGCTCTGTTCGGTGTCTGGTGGGAATCCCAGCACTTGTTTTTTACGATCATGATCATTGATGGACATGGGAATTCAGCTGGAGAGGACATGAACAGGAAGCTCATTTGGCCTGTGAGTTTTCTTCTTGCTCTCAGCTGTGTAATTAGTGGAGTTGGATGTACAGTTGTTGCGCATCAAATTGTTTACTACTGTTAGTCGTGCTATAAATCCACATCGTTAATTTTCATTTCCTTCAATTTACCGCGCAACTAGCATCGTTGAGTGATACTCTCAAGTATAAATGACTTAACATATATGATTCATTAAACTGTAATTTGGATTATAATAAAAAATAATATATTTTATTGCCTTTTTTCTTATAATGCACGAAAATTCAGAGATTAACATGATGCCATACATACGATGAATACATATTAGTTAAAATAGATAATTGCATTGAAGGTACTATACGATCAGAATATACCTCGGAAAATTCTGAAGACAATTATTAGACTCATTGTACTTTTATGGATGAAATTTTAGGTAATCAAATAATATATATAAAAAATAAGTATTTTATAGGTGATAATGTTACGACAAATGTGCATAGTGATACTAAAAATTAAGGATAGGAATAATAATATCTGTAGCTGTTAAAAATTTGTACCTATAGAAAAAAGATAAGGGAATAATATTTGAGATAATTTAAATTTAGCCTAAATAAGCATATGAGAGTTATGAGTTAGTTGCGATTAGAAAATAAATAAATAACTAGATAGAAGTATGAAATTTTAAATCGATGTGACAAAAAATAATTTAAAAAGATTCTTACTATGGAAGATATTATAATTAATCGAGTGAAATAATGAAAGTTGATTCATATAATAGGGTTATTTAGTGACACTATTATTATTAAATATCCTTTCAATCGAGCGTAAACCCTTTAATCAATTTATTCAGCAATTGACTATGAAAAAAGAGTAGTGAATGGCCTCTATTAAGAAGATTCTTGTTGTGTCCCGGATCCTCGATTGTCATACGGATTAGGGAGCATTCGTATTCCTCGCCATCCGAAGGTTGTCGCGAAAATGTTCGATTTTCATCTCTGTTAACCTGAGACTTGTACAACACAATCAACGAATAAGAGTTCAGAGATCCGGTAGAATTTCTCCCACTGAGGACGCTCTGACGTTCAAATCAATAATTTTTTGCAATAAATGGAAAGAGGCGCACGCTTAAAAGTACATAAAAATATGCTATGAATGCGTGGGTAGTGCGTGGATGCTTATACGGGAGAGTAATGAGCAGGTAATGGGAGGTTTGGCTCCCGGTATGCACCGCGAAGGGTGGCTGACTTTTTGTCGCCTGAGAAGATTGAGAAGTTTGGATCTTAAAGATGGCTGTGGAGCCTAAGGTTAGTGACGTTGAGTTAATTATTCAGGATCAAATCTCCCTCTTTGTAGAAGAAGGAGGATTTCATAGGTCCCCTTGTGAGGGGCTTTGGGCGCGATAACCCCTGTTGCAAGGGCTCGTTGGCCCCTGATTGCTGTCGGCGATTACCGGCGCGTCGGTTGTCGTTTACCGGTGGCAAGTAGACCGTCGGACGTTGTCGGCTACACTTGGTCTACCCCTCGAGTTGAGATTGGTTGGGCGACTGTGGGCAGCCGCCTAAGGCGCAGTTGGCAACACTGATTGTTTCTTCATTGGCTCGCTTCTCCGGTGCTTCCGCTGTTTCCTAGCAGCAGCATTAATGAGCTGCAGATGACGGCCATTGGCTGTTGAACATGTGCCGCCATGTAAGCCGCTCTGGAGTGTTGGGTTTCAACTGCCCCTCAGGTAGCTACTTCGTAGGCTAGGTTTCGAATTTTTTTGGGCCTTTGTTTCAGACCCAACACTAACCCCTCATGCCTGGGTCGACCAGTGGTCGCGGCTTGGCATGCCCTTTGGGTCCAACTCGCGATCGCCCAGTTCCCCTTGAGATGCGCCAACGCTTGTCATCTTCTAGCTTTGCGCCTTTCCCAGGCAGTCGCGCAAGCTTTTCTGGCGCTGTAGTGATTCGGTACCTGGAATGGAACGATTTGCACGCCTGAGGTTGCGTTTGATTTGAGGGCTTTCCTGTTCCATGAAAGATGTCCACGGAATAGCGCGCCCCATTAAGCGCTGGAAGGGTGTCATCTCACCTATAAATAGGAGGGCTCTTCGGCGGGTGCGGCTCCTCTCTTGACTGACTTTGGGGGAGCAATGCGAAGGTCTTGACTTGCCCAACCTCTGGTGGGAGTCCGCAAAGGAGTTGGATGGACAAGCTGGAGATCCGAAATTCTTGGTAAAGACTGTCTTCATGCTCATGATGCAGCCAATTCCTCATGCTAATGAGGGTGGCTTGGCCACCCTCCTGTTATCGCGTGCCTCCCCCATGGAGCGACGCGTCCAGCGTGCTGTAGGATTGCTGCGGAACTATCCTGGGGGTCTTGTCCTCCGGTGAAGCATGTCGCTAACGGTCTCCATTTCACTTGGATCGTGTGCTGGCTAGGGAGGAGGTAAAGAGGTGAGCCCTCGCGAGGGAAGAGCAAGTTCTTTTTTTTTTTTTTTTTTTGCGTCCCTACCGGAGGCTACTAAGTTTGGTGTTGGTTCTACCTTGATAGATAACATTGTGTTCTTCTCCACCGGAGGTAGACCAACACACGGCTATCCCCGATGCTTTGGCTTGTTGGGTTATCAGCGGCGAGACCATGGTGATCTCATGCAAATCACGTTCCCAAGCTTGCTCAAACTTCTAGGGCAGTTGCCGTGAGGCCTAGGCCCTGTGCCATATCTTTTTCCTTTTTCTTATACATTTGCTGTTGCAGATCTTATACTTTGTAAGGAAAGCCTTGATTAATGAAAGAAGTAGCATTTAGTCTTTACTCTTCTGCCTTGTAGTACGTATTTTTTTGTTACTGATTGCTTCCCCCGTTTTCTTTTTCTTAACCACCCTTCATGGGCAATTTGCTTCTTCCATTACACCGCACTCCGTTCCGCGCGCCTGAGAATCTTCTGATGCTTGTGGTCAGTTCTGCCGGTTTCGTCCCTTGAGTCTTAATGTAGACCGTTGTCGGGAGGACGCAGCAGGAGGGAACCTTTGATGTTTGATATTGTGGAGGTTTGAACATCACTGGTGGCAGTCTATCCATCTGGCGCATTAAATGCGCGGGAAATCGCAGGGCGCTGCACTATAATGATTTGCCTTGGAAACGCACGAAGTTTCATGGATTCGTCACGCGGAGGGCATTCGTTGGCTTCGTTCTGGCGCTCTTCGCCTTCGGAACCTTGCCGTTTTCGAGCGGAACTTTGCCTATTTCAAAGCATAAATTCCCTCCAATGCAACGTCCTCTATTGCTTTTTCGACGGTGTGAAACTTTGTGTTGCCTTCGATCCCTTTTCCTTTCGTCCACTTTTGTTGTGATTTCGATGGAGAGGTCGTCCTCATCGTCTTGGTCAGGACCTTCTTCCGAAGAGCCTGAGACTAGGACCCACGCCTTTGGGGTCCCTGGAGTGGCCGAGTCGGAGGGATATCATTCGGAGGCCACCGTTGTAGGCCCTATGCGATTTTTGAGGGTGGCTCCAGGCTTTGAGAGGGAGGAAAGGTCTACCTCCTCGCGGGATCGTGGTCCTTGGAGGGCGAATCCTTTGCTTCACCAAGTGGCCAGGGCTGTCGAAGGCGTCGAAGCCCGGTTGCAAGTCGCGGTTAGAGAGATAGAGCAATTGAGGGTGCATGTCACACACTTTGAGGAAGCGTGGGCGGAATCGGAAGCGAGGGCGTCCAAGCTTGCTAGTGCCAACGTGCAGACTCGAGCCCGTGTATTGGCTCTCTAGGAGGAGCTTGAGTGGCTACGGCGACAGTTTGGAACGGAGGTCGAGCGGATGAGGACTGAGCTGAGGTCGAGGTTTTTGCCGGAGGAAGTCAGTCTTGCGCTGGAAAGGAACTTCCAGGATGACATCCGTCTCGGTCGGAGACTAGTCTCATTGGAGGATCCGAACTTCCGCATCAGTATCCTGGACTCTCGAAACTCCAGCGCTCTGACACGCGCGAACCCGTTAGAGTATCCTGCACCAGGTTCCTCTGTGCCAGGAGATGGCCATTAAATGTAATCTGCGGCCCAGGCTGCTGTAAAGAGAGTTATTAATGTCTATTATAATAAAATTTAACACTTAGCTGTGCCGTTTTACTTTCCGTTGCTCGTTGTAGTCGAACGGTTTGTTTTTTTCCTTGCGCGCTTGTTTCAAAAGTCCCACTACTGCCTTTCCCGGCAATTAGAATTCTCTCATTAAATGCTGGTATGACAGTGGGGATTTCGCCAGGATGCTGAGGTGATGTCGATCTGTGATCTATCGAGGGGTCATGATTGCTCGATACTTTGGGACCCATAACGTTCCTGCGGGGCCGGCATGTGGCTGGACGCTCAGCGGAAGCGTCGTTTGGTTTCCCGTGCGCTGGTATTACGCCGTCTATTTAAGCCGTGCTTCAGCGAAATTCCTCTTCATTGTTTCCTTGCGCTGAAAGCTTTCAACTCGATCCGCAGAGAGAGAGAGAAAGATGGCAAAGAAGAGAGAGTCTCCTTCTTCTTCGCGAACTTCTAAGGTGAGTTGGCATGGGGTCGACAACACGGGGTCCGTCCTGACAACTAGCACTGTTGCTGCTTTGATGGTGGATTATGGGATCCCCGACGACTAGGTTTATTGCGCTCCTGGTTCCGCGGGTAGAGCAAACACCCTACCAAATTGCTTCGTCGCAGTGTACCATCTGAGAAGGGGGCTTCGTTACCCTATGTCGTGCACTCTGTATATACTGGTTGAGGCGTTGGGCGTTCCTGTAGCAAGGCTTCACCCCAATGCCCTTCGTTTTCTAGTCTCGTTGTGCATCTTCTCTCGCGTCCATATCGGCGCTTTCGACTCAAAGGCGGTGAGATTGATCTTCCGCTTCACGGAGTCAGAGGATTGGATCTCCATGTCCCCAGGAACTAGTTTCCATTTTCAAGGGACTAACCCCAATTCGATGAAGAATTGGAAGAATCACTTTTTCTTCTTGTCGGAGCCTTCCGACTCCGAACTTTCACATGAGTGGGGCCTAATCTCGGAGTACTTTCCCGGGAAGGTGTCCTCGGAGGATGCCAAGGATACGGCGGAATTGGTCACCGCCATCAACTCCCAAATGACGAAGTTCTCCATTTAGGGCTACTTCTTGACATCCATTACTTTCGAGGCCACAAGGTGGGGGCCTTCGTCAAGTTGGCGAGCCGCCAGTCCCCAAAAAGGTGCTTGGGGACGTCATGATTCCCCCGCCGTCTGGAGAGGGCGCAGAGAAAAGTTGCTCATTGTTGGAGTCGTCTTTAGATAAAGGAGATAGGGGCCTCCCTGAAGAGGTTGAGGGAGGCTGGAGGTACCTCCACTTGGAGGTCACAAAGGTTGGCTGTTGGATCCTCCAGGCGATCCCGGGTCCCAATCTTGGAGGCTACGTCGAGCACTGGACTACAGGAGGGGACCGTCGGACCCGTACCAATTCCTGCTGTGGCATTAGCTGAGTACGGTGTCCCTGCAGTGGAACTTCATTCTAGTGAGGAGTCTTTTGCGGATTCCTTTGTTGACCTGGAGCAACCAGAGTTGATCACAGAGGGTGTTCCAGCCATGGTGGGTGACGCATTAGCCTTTGGTGACCCAGAGAAAGCATGCGCGCTAGTGCCAGCATCAGAGTCGGAGTGATCTTTAGAGCCTGTTGGAACTTCCGCAAAGCCGTCTTTGGAGGGTGGTCCAGGAGGGTGTTCCCGTGGTGTTGGAGGCGGAAGTTGCACCGGAAGCCAGCCCGCCAGGTGCTGAGTTGGCTTGAAAATAGCCATGGAAGGGTTGGCTCTGGAGTCGGAGCCTCCGAGCGTTCCCTTGCCTTCTGTGCTTTCAGACCATCCAAGCCCTGTAGAAATTGCGGTTGAACGCGAAGAGACCCCAGGCCCAACCGCATCAGGAGATTTAGCTCGTCATTCGGACGCAACCTCCACTCAGGTATAATCGCCTCGAGCTGAACATTCTTCAGTAGTCTTGAGTTTTGGAAATTTTTTACCTTCTCCCTTCCCATGCAGGTTCCTGAGGGCACTGACTCTTTTGACGGGCTAGCTGCTAAACTGCACGGGAACCTTCGTCGCGGGCTAGATGTTGCCCAGCGCATGAGAGCCAAGGTCGCTTCCCTTCAAGAGGAGAGCGAGTGGGCGCATGAGAAGGTTAGTCGCTTGAAGGAGGAGAATGGCCAATGGACACTGGAAGCCGCACGTCTACAGCAGGAGGTCGAGCAACTGAAAGAGATGGTTATTGTTCTCGAGGATGACAACTCACGCCTATCCAGAGATTTGAGGGGCTGGTTCACTTTGTCGGAGGCAGATCTCGCACTAAAGACTTGATATTTGGACGATGTTCGCCTATGCCGCAGGATTGCCTCGCTTGTGGTCCCCGATGTTTCGGAGGGCGTCTTCCACCCAGGTAACTCCAGGGTCCAGGACAGGTCTCGCCTTAGAAATTTTCTCGAGGAGACTAGTCCGTCAGATTCTCGGTAGTAGTTTTACTTGTTGACATTGTTTTATTCTTTTTCCTTCGTCTACGCCTTGTTTAAATGAATGAAAAGTAGTATCTTTTTTGCATTCAATGCCTTCCAGTGAGATTTGAGAGATTGCATCTCATGTTTAATAGCTAAGCTTGTCAAGCTATTGTCGCCAAGGCCCCATTCCGGTGCCTTCTTGCGCTATACTGGTCCTTCGTCAGAGGATGTCATCGCATCTCGCACGTTTAATGGGAAGCTCAATCCAGCGAAGTGGATGTCATCGCAAGTTCCGTGGAGCCACGCTAAGGGCCAACTCAGTTTTCAGGCCACGGCAGTCGGACTCCTTGTCTAGGCCTTTTCTCATGTAGTATCCGCATTAGGTGCGTGGCCCCCACTCAGGACGTTGTCACTACCATGTGCAAGGTCCTAGCCCTCGACCATTATAGACTGAGGGTACTCTCCTCTTTGTGAGAAGGTCGCCGTACGCCTGCGATTATTTCCCCATAAGGTTTTGGTGGTCGTAAGTTGGAAAGCTTCAAAAGCCCTCAGGTCTGACGTTTTGACCGCCTGGGTCATTTGGTTTGGAACCATGATTCTCTGGACCGAACGTGTCCAACGGTGCGGAGCTGGGATTTGGTGGTGACCGCTTTCGGGTTGTTTGGTGCCAAGCCAAGGTAGCGAGCCGCTTAGGACCCTTTCGACGTGGAGTCGAAGTTCGGATGTGGCCGCTTTTGGGCCGCTCGACGCATGGTCGTGGCTTGGACAGGACCGCTAATGGGCCACTTGGCGCGGGGCCAAGGTTTCTGTGCCGCTTTGGGCACTGGACGATGGGTTGAGGTTTTGAGGTGGCCACTCATGGGTTGATTGGCACGGTGCCAAAGCCTTATTTTACGGACGGATGATAGTTCTCCCGACATAGGGGCAGTCTAGATTGTTCTGCTTTTGAAATGTCATGCATGCCAACACTCACATGAATAGAGATACAAGTTAATAGGAATGATTGATTTCATTAAATAAAAACTCAATGTATATACAAGCATTCTTCGTGATGTGCGTATATGCCTTACCTGGGCCAGCGCTATGTTACTGGTAGTATTCCCTTAGGTTGGTGGCATTCCAGATCTGAGGGACCAGTTTGCTGCTCTGGGCGCGTAACTTGTACGCTCTGTTCCGGAGGATTGCAGAGATGAGGAACGAGCTTTCACATCCAGTGGAGAGTTTGTTCCGACTCGCTGTTTTTCCTGCGTCCTCCACATTCCGGAGGACCAGATCTCCAACTTCGAGTGGGCGTGCCTTCACCCGTTAGTTGTAGTATCGCGCGATATGCTGTTGATAGGCTGCGGTCCGCAAGCGGGCTATGTCTCAAACTTCTGGGAACAGGTCGGGGCATTCTCTAAGTATCTAAGAGTTCGTGGTTGGATCGTAACATTCGACCCGCAGGCAGGGTAGTTCCACTTCAATAGGGACTACGGCCTCAGCCCCGTAGCAGAGACTGAGGAGTATCTCTCTCGTTGATTCCCGCGGGGTTGTCTGATATGACCAGAGTACGGAAGGTAGCTCATCGACTCACAAGCCCCCCGTGTCTTCCAGTTTGGTATTCAGTCTGCACAACAACGTGCAGTTAGTGACTTCAACCTGTCCATTTACTTGATGATATGCCACAGACGTATGGACCAGCTTCATGCGCAGACCTGCATAGTGCTTCGTGAACCGTTTGCCGGTAAATTGGGTTCCATTGTCGATCACTGTGGCCTCAGAAATGCCAAAGCAACAGACGATGTTTTGGCAGAGGAATTCTGTTGCATTCTACTCGATGATTCAAACCAGAGGGACTACTTCTACCCACTTGGTGAAATAGTCGATGTCGACGATGAAGAACTTCCTTTGCCCAGAAGCCAAAGGTAGTGGCCTAAGGATGTCGAGCCCCCGCTACGCAATCGGCCATGGGGACTGAAGGCTGCGCAGTTCCGTATGTAGGAGGTGCGTCATGGATCTGTGGACTTGACAACTTTTACATTTCTTCACAAATTTCATAGCAAATACTTATAAGGATTGTGCTGAAATTTCGATAACGAAATTCTTTTAAGGGGGAAGATTGTAATATCCCGAATAATTTTAACTCTATTATTTAGTTGGAATAATTATTTTTAGTAATTTTAAATATAAAATTTTATAATTCGG
>JAODPA010042138.1:0-11946 GCA_025585075.1 Nepenthes mirabilis | reverse complement strand
GCAATCACACAGTTAAACTAGAACATTATCTATGACACAGGAGCCGGACAACCAAAATCATCATCTATCTCTAACTTAATTCAAGTCTAAGCTAGCCAACCATAATAATCAGGATTATCTATTCTAACTTAATTTTTCTACGCTTACATTTACTTATCCAATCAATCTTAATATATCCTAAGTTTCTGCATATAATTCATATCAATTTTAAGGTATCTCTTTTTTCTAATACTAACTGTGATGGAACAAGTTATTCTTCTCTAATAACATCCGTCAATAAACAAACAAAACTAATACCCATAATTAAATAATTATAAAATTCTACAAAAAATCGGACAAAATTTTCTCTAAAAATGGGCCAAAACCATACATACATGTATAAATAAACTTGTACAAGCGTATAAATCCTCAAACTTCAACATTCAACATAATACATACACAGGATCGATAATTGTCATATCATCTATGATTCCAACACAGTATTCACAACTACCACATTGGATCTAAATAGAGATACTATCTAAGCCTAAATAAATCCATAATCAAGTAATAGCGAAAACAAAAGTAGATACATCAACCACATACAGAAGTATAACAAAATCTATAATAATACATAATATATTATGTCACATTCCATTATACAATATAGATCTAACTTAACTATTTTCATTCTATTACATTAAACATAGGCAAAACTACAAGTCCTCAGAGTTCAGCCGATTTCTTTAGTTTATCTCCCGCCTTACTTTAACGAATTAAACGTCAGCTCGTAACTCTCACCTAGAAGGAAGAAAGGTAAAAGTGAGCTAATAACTAAACAAGTACATCAAATCAATAATTAATGATAACAGACTTTAGTAGAAAAGATACACGTAAACAAGAAAAGAATGCATATACAAAACTTAATTAGGCATGCTTGGGTGCAATTTACTTCTTTCTTTTATTCTTATTTTCTTTAAGACGTAACATAAATATAATTATTCAATTTTGCGGACCCGAGCTAGTAGACCCATACTAGCCAAATAGAGCGAATAATCGAGGATAAATTGTATTTCGCACACAATTAGAGGCCAAAAATAGAACAGTAGTATCCCTTCTAGCGAGATCAATTACAATAATACCTTTTGAAGGTAGGTCAGATTGAAATTTCTATCCACCAGATTTTAACGCCCCGAGGAAGAGCGGACCATGTATTACTTCATGGATGGGGTTATCCTCGATTACCACCGTAACGTTCTAAGGCATGTTCCTAATATCACCCATTACAACAAGCGACCATGATAATCCATTGAACTTCCACTGTCACGTGAGTGACATACCTGAGGGCGTTATCCATCAGAAACATGAATGCGAATCCTAATTTCACGATTACAGATTCTTTTAAAAGAAATTCTATCAGATTCTTTTTACAGATATCTTCATCTTTTCCTAATGTGGAATTCCTCTCCAATTATTTATGTACTTATTGTCTTACTTGCGAATTTCAATCTTTTCATAACTTAACTTACATACGAATATCAAAAGTATAGAGAAGATTAGGAGTTCTTACCGTTAAAAAACGAATTGACTTTGAGAGCTTTCGGATACAGATTTCTTTCACAATGCATATATCGAAATTTCCAGATTATTCGATTGGACTTATACATACATATCATTTGCTTAGCAATTAAATATGAAAAATTATACAAAATATCGTCTGAAATCCTCGGTGAACGATACCCGTGAACGGTGCATAGACTTCACATATCGATTAATTTTCAAAATTTTGAACATCCAATGGGTAAATTATCGAATTCAAGACATAGGTGACTATAATCCCAAGTCAATTTATACATTAAACTTCAAATCGAAGCTTAAACGGTGTCCGGGCGCAGTTCAGGGGTTCCGCGAACAAATTTTCACCTCAAACCACAAATTCGGATACCCAATCGATAAAATTATATGCCCAAGTCATGGGCAACCATAGTCTAATCCTAAATTAAGCTAAAGCCCCAAAAATCCATGGGTTCCATAGCCGGGCATGGGGGTTAGGGTTTTCGTTGTGCGAAACCTTACTTAAACTATAAATTTGGACTCCAAATTAACATATATGCATACTTAGGTATTGAGAATCATAAAATATAAGCCTAATCGGATATCAGAACGAAAATACCTGAAGAAAATAAGATAGAAGTGCACGAAAACGAAAAAGAAGAGTATAAGTGTACTTTCCTTAACCCAATCTATCACATTTTTAACTGACTCTCGGACGGATTCGGACTCATGGGCCTTCATCTCCTCTTCCTCTCTCTAGTTCTTCGTCCCTCTCTCTCTAAAATACCAAAAATGGCCGAAAAATGATGGGAGAAAACCCTCACGCAATATAAATACCCCAACTAGTGCTCGAGCGCCTGTCGGGCGATTATCGGGCGCCCTATTCTACTTTTCGTGCCCAAGTGGCGCTCGAGCGCTACTCGGGCGCGGAGGTTCTGTTTTTCGCGCTCGGGTGACGCCTCGGGCACTGGTCAGGCGTGGATCATGCCCGCGTTGAGCCAGCAGCAAGCTTACTTTATTTTTTTCGCCGTCCGAAACCCGTTTTCACCCTTCTAACCTAATTTTTTACATTCTTGGCTCATAATTTTGATTATATAACCTCAATAAGACATAAATATCATAATTTAAAACCTGAAATTTTATTTACGAATTAACATTTCTCGGTTTATAATTTCGATTCCCGATCTACCCATTCCGGATCCTTGGGATTTGCAAACCGATTCCTCTCGTACCTCTTGACATTAATTCACCTATTTTAATTTAATTACTCATCTTTTATCATATTTCAGAAATTGGTATCCCTACCAAGCCTAACTTCCCCCTAATTATCATGTTTTGGAAGCTCTAATCATTACAGATTCACTTTTATTCCAAACGTATCATACTCTGATCTTCACTTCATGCTCATCCCTAAGCACCATAGTTTTTTGGAAAACTAACAAACTAACAAAGGAACTCCTCTGTCCATGCTTATGAGATGGCGAGCCAAAAGTGAAATCCCCCAGCATCTCATTTAACTCATTTTTAGCAAGAAGCTAGACTGGTTTCAGCTCATAAAATTGGTAAGATCAGGCACTTCATTCCTTCATTATGCTTCTCCTGCATCTGATTGATATGAGTGTTAATCTGTGGATAAATGTTAACATGCATGAAAGTGGGATAAATGTTAATCTGGCATTAGACATTTTGAATCTAACAAGTTGGTTTATTACGTGGATGAATATGAGGAATCATAACAAGATGTAAAAACAAGAGCACTTAAACTGTGGCACAGAGAGGGATTACAGAGAGATTATTCACCTACAAAGCAGTTTTAAAATGTAACATTGACTGCTTAGCAAATGATCTTAAAACCAAGTGAACAGGCTAAACATTAATAACCCACCTGCAATTCAGACGGACTTTGGCACAAACACTAATTTGATTTGATAGAAAACACAATCTAATTTTAGGTAATATAATTTGATTTAGACAATATAATTTTGATGACAACAGAAAAAGATTAATTTTTCATTGCATACGTGATCTCGAGCTCTAAAGTAAAGCCCTGGCACCTCAACTCATAGTCAGCTACAAGAAGGACGTGTTTTCAGCTCTTTGATGAGGGTCAACATTGGTACCGAAACTATTTTATATCCAAAATTTTAATTTTGGTATTTTTTTTTTTTTTGAAAAATGTCTCAAAATCGGTTAAACTAGTTTCCCCTGCATTGATTTGGTCACGGTGATTCAATGCACTATGGGGTGGGCCAAAATTGTTATCCCTACCTAAACTGCCCAGACATAGAAGAAATGACAAAAAGATTATTTGTCCTACTGTGCATATAATAATATTAAATACCAACTTAACAAATGTTGCTATGTCAAACTAAGTGTCGTGACCTTTATAACCTATTTATAATGCCGATAGACTTTGACCCAGAATTTACAAACCAATATAATTTCTACACAGTACATTACTTCCTACTAATTTCTATTTTCAATCCAATGACCTCTTTTATTGCATGCTATAGGGCTATGTAAGAGAATGTAGGCACAAGATTTCTTTTAATATGCGCCCTTTTCTATTATAATTCAAAGCAACATGTTCTTCTTAGACATGTTTCAAGCCTCCAAGTTTTTCCATGATTCTCCTTTGTGTTGCTCTAGTATTTTCTCCCAGTTAAATTCTATTTTTTAGAACAAGAGTCTGCAGATGTCAGAAAAGCATAGTCACAGTTCCACTTTGGAAAACAATGCAACAGAAGAAATAAGGAACAGACTTTATCTTTATTAAGAGTAATATCACCAACGTCTCCACTGCAAAATTCTGTCAATATCATTTATTGCCTGAACATGTTAGGAAAAGACATTTTGTGTAGTTCCCCAAAGGAATTCTTGAAGACTCGAAGTAAAAGTAGGCAACTGATCATTCATTTCACCAAGATATTTCCTTCACATGCCTTGACATCAATGCTTGTTTAATATTCAGCAGTGCATAATATTGCTGCTTTGAGCAATAAATAACACTTGGATGTGGAAAAATGCATTGGAGTTTATAAGCAAGTTCAAAGGACATAACCACACCATGGCATATTATTAAATCAAACTATTCTAGAAACCTCTGCTTTTTATCATCTATATGTTGTTCTCCAACCCTACGCGAGAGAATGCTTCTCTCCACCAATCTATCAGGCTGGTTGATAGATATTTTACTTATGACAACACTTAATACTGCTTGGATGTGAAAAACACATTGTTTGATCAAATTGTTCAGAAAAGTTCCACTTTTGGCCATTCGGGGGTTTGTTCTCTGTCACAACCCCATAGGATGAGCTGCCTCTACTCCCCAATGTAATGTATAATGAGGTTGATTGACTTGCTCCAACAGAAAAATATACTTGCATCTCTTGCAAGATTTGAATTTCACCCTCTCCCGTATATCATATTGTAGTTTTTCTATTTTCTCTTTGTTTAGAGATCTTACACTAATGGTCTAAGCAGCATATTGCTTGAAAATGTTCCAAAATCAGACATGTAATATCTAAATTTAGGATGGATGTTTCCTCTACCTTCTAAAATTTAATTAAAATAGATAAGAAAGTCGGCAAAATATTTTGCTCTCATATGACCATAATTTTCTGAAAGTAAATCAATTTTTTCCTCCAATTCAACAATCCACTGCTCGACTTCACTACTTCAAAACAAGGGCCTCTACTTCAAACTCCATCTCCAAATTCTTTATTTTGTCAAGCAGCATTCCTCCCCATGTTGTAGCACTAAAGATCCTTGGACTCTCATAAGCAAATTGACCTTCACATAATCTCTCATCAGCTGGTTGTGACTAATCCATTTCTGAACTTGTGAGCAAGTACTGATGATGAAGTAGGTTATACAGCTTAGCATGTTGCTTAGCACCATGGTCACGTTCTTGTTTAATCAGCGTACAGAAATAATCATACACATTAATATAATTTAGTAATCTTGCTTGATACTAATAGATTTTTCTTATCCATTTCAGTTAATTATGCAACAAAAGCATTATCCATACCAATTAAAATCTTTTTTTCTTGCGGCGATGTGTCTAAATTGTTACCAAACTTTTCGTTGCTAGAATAAATATCAACGCTTTCACTTACTAAGTTTTGCAGGCAGATTGTCATTTGAACAAGATCTCCTCCTATATTACTTGCATGTATATATCATCCACTACGTACTATAAAATCTCATAAGCCAATCTATTTGCTACAATCTCTGTATCCACGTATTCAATGAATGCAGTAGCAAACAACATGGAATACACACAGCCTTACTCTGAATATTTCTGTGAACCAGAAACACGTGGCAAACTTTCGCACATGAAATCAAGTCCATGTATAAATATTCTCCCCTCCTAACAATGGACAAAGATTAAGTGCATGAGCTGGATCCATTGCAATAGGAAACCTTATCGATATCAAAGAACTACCCAAATCTTCAAAATATTTTGGAAAAAAATGATAGTATAAGTTATAAAACATGCAAACTAATTTAAATTGATGAAAAATATGGAACCTTAAGCACAAAAAAGGAACCACACGTGGTCTTAATAGTAGCCCTACCGTGTAGTCATAGCTCATGATATTAAGCCCCTTTTTATTCTTTGCATCTAGAATCATGCCCTAGATCGATAGATAAAAATCCGAAATGCCAAGAGAAACAAATAACAGCATTACAACAGTGTATAAAAAAAAAATCTTTAGAGGAAGTTGTTGATTGTGAAATTAATTGGAACAAGTGGTAATATGAGCCCCAACCATTTTCAAAAGTGGTCATATATAGATGTAATAAAAAATCTATGGATTCTAAAATTGCGCCAATTTGATAAAGAAGATTAAGAACTTATCACTATTTATAGTTTCATTCACAGATTTGAGCTTTAATGACAAATGATTGAATCAATCCAACTTATTTACTTCCACTAAATCTACAAATAATTTTTATTCAATTAATTGCTTGGAATAATTTTTGTTTAATTAATTGCTTATACTTTTTACACTCTTATAAAGGCACAAAATATTACAATGACTTACAATCACAAAAAATAAGTGAAAAAGTTCTCAAGATAAATGTTCACTTACCATCCCGCTACTAACTAGGCAAGACTTTCTGAGATTGAGTAAGTTGATTGAACATTAATTCAATCCTTTTCAAAGCTTCTCATCTTTCTACTTCACTTAGAGCTTTGCATTCTCATTTAAGGATTTTGCAACTTTTCTACCAATGTGTGGATCAATTCCTATGATTTGTTCAAGTTAGAAACCAAAGTTATACGATTGGAGGCAATTGCCATGGGATTGAATGATTTGAGTCCTATGGCGCCAGATTACTCAAACATTGGATAAAATCACAATACAATGTCCTTAGCCTACAATTGTTTAAATTTATGAAATAATTGTAGTAAGGCAATATTGCAATTATATCCTTTTAGAGATTTCTTCTAACCTGTAAATCATTTCCGAAAAGACTTGTGTAAAGAAAAAAGATATGCTAGCATGTACTAAACATATGTGTGTTGGGGGCCAGAGACAACCATGGAGGTAGGATCAAGAGAATAGGAAGTGCATTACGATTTAAATTAGTTCTGAATATGTCTATCTTTTACTAAATTTTTTTGAAAATTTCATGACATATTCTTAAGATGTTTAAAAGAACTTACGAAATTCTAAAACAAAACAAGCATAAAAAATTTGAGACAGACTAACAGCGAGCTTCGAACTCACAAAACATTCTAACACAACTAATCTGGTTAAAAATATGAAGTGATAAAAAAATTTCACACCTATTAAATCTAACTTTTGCATATTTAAAACCGTGTCAGGAGACGAATATTTCTTATTACAACCAATTTTCAGCAATAATATAGGCTAATAAACCCTACAATTCTCTCCATCGGTAAACTTTTTTCCTCTCTGTGCATGATTGTAGATCTTGGGAACCCTAGAAACTTAAAGGTCCCTCAATCAAAGTCCAACCGCCCACTCCCTCGAAGCAACAACATTGTGCAAGGTGAAGAGCAAAGAAAACACATCTCTAATGGTGAGCTCTCAGTAAATTCAACCACCTTCCTTGACTTAATTTCAGCTAGAAGTTGGATTATTTCAACTCTAGATGGGGGTAAGCTCTGGAGCTTGATTCCTTCATTTCATGCTTCCCCTACATATGATTGTTCTAAAAAAGGTGTGATATAGGTAAATTTGGCACCAAATATTATGAATGTCGTAGATTTGTTTAAGACATTCGGTGACATATACATAGAGGAATAATAGCATGATATAAAAACTAATGTATTTAAACTGTATAGCCACAGAGAGGGATGAAAGAGAACATTCACTTACCGTGCATGGTATTTGCCAACTTAGCAAATGTTCCCATATCTAATTGAATGTAATGTCACTGACAGGCTCTTGCATTGCCAGTGGGCATTAGCCAAGAAGTTATTCAATAATGTGATTTCAATTGAAAGAAATACATTACTTAGTAGTTAGTCATAATTATAATATCAATTCAATAGGATCCAAAAGCAGAGTTCTTTTTTTATTTTTACATGTTACAGGGCCAAGCAATATAATGTAAGTGTATAGAGAACCACACAGGATTTCGTTTTAACATGCCTCACAATCTAATACATGCCAAAACAGCATGGCTTTTTCCTAGATTTGCTCCAGTTTTACGTTGATTCTTCTTTGCATTGCTTGTAGCTTTTCTCACAATCCTCCCATGTCTGAAAGTCCATAAAAGTATTGGTGTCTAGAAGCACATTGAAGGGCCAAAAGGATTCCTTGATAGATATTTTATTCAAAATGTTACAGAAACCTTTGCTTTTCAGTCATACATATTCTTCTCTGTACCTACAATGCAAGATGAGCAACTCCTCACGCAACAAATTATCAAGCTGATTGACTTCAATTTCTAGAAAATATACTTGCTGATCTTGCTATCCAATCACCATTTCCAAAACATCGATATCATCATCTTTCCCCAAGATGTCATCATGTAGTTATTGTATACTCTTCGTTCAGATATTCTGATACTAAGCATTTCAATAACATATCTTTTCACAGCGTTTCAAAGCAAACATATGATGACAAAATGTACGACAGATGTTTCCCTTTTCCTTTTATTTTTCAACACTTCAAAGTTGGTCATATAATCACTAAGCTTGCTAAGAATCAAATGTCACTTTCTCATCTAGATAAGATCATTCAAGAGATGTAAACATTCACAATCAACCAATCAAGGCTACAATAGGCATCAAAACTTTGCATCAGTAGTACAACACAGTATCAATAGCAACAAGCCTCCAATTCCACACCCAGATCAATATAACAAAAATGGTTCAGGCAGTTAACAACTATAGAAAATAGTTAGGCAGTTGCACCACAATTAAAAGTTTGTTACATCAATTGTAGAATTAATTAATACTATAAACCTACAACATTGACATGTAATGTACCACAAGTATAGAACAGAATTCAAAGAATTCCCTTTTCTTTATGAAGTTTCTCCTCTCTTCCTTACCCTGTCTCTCTTCTTCCCCAGTCTAAAATCCTTATCCCAAAATTCCTCTTAATTTCCACCATCTGCAGACAGAATTCTATTTATGATTAACCAACCATCTTTGGTTCATCACAAATTCGTATTAGAGAAACTTCAATTCCTAGGAATTAATCTACAATCACAATAATGACCATCCCTATTTATTATCAACAATGGCCTTAAAAACCAAAAAAAAAAAAAAAATGAAAGAACACATAAAGCAAAGGCAACAAAAAGCTTCTGAAATGCCAAACCAGAAATTACAAGACAACATGGGCACAATACGATTAAAAACACATGCAATGCTACAAGAACATAGCAACAAAATGGATGAAGTCCTTAAAAAGATGGAGACTGACAATGATCCACATTTGAACCAAGTAATGGGGAACCATAATTCTGACTCCCATACAGCAGATGGTAAACCTCAAAGGCATCACAATCCGGATCAGCAGGACAGCAAAGTAGCAAGCCTTGACCACAACACCTAGACTAGTATAACAGAAGTGGTTCATGTACTGAACATCTATAGCAAGAAGTTAGATGGTTACAGAATCTTTAGAAGGTTTTTACATCAATTGAAGAATTCATATAATACAATAACTTGCTGTCATGAAAATTCAAGCATCCTGGATGCATGTAAAAGAGTTCAATGAATAATTCCCTTCACTTGGTTGTCTGATTTCTCATCTCTCTCCCTTCCCCTATCCCTCTCCTTGCTTGTTTGTCACTCTCCTTAAATTTCCTCTTAGTTTCAACTATCTGTAAACAGAATTCTCCTTCTAATCAACCAATCATTCTGGTTCATCACAAGATCCTCTTACGTCAATTTCAATTGCCACAGTCCATCGTCCAGATTAGATTTTAAATTCTAGCTAAGTCAAACCCAATGCAGTTCCATAAAGTTGCTTTTAACAAGCCGCAAACCCAGACTAATATATGACCCAGAAACATCAATTCAACTAAAATGAGCACAAATAAAATATTAACAATCCCATATTCATAATATCCAAACAACTTTAATTCATTCAATCAAAGAACTTTCAATAAAAATCAACTCCCTGAAGGTAGGTATAGAAGGCACAAACCCATAATGATAAAAACTAAAACATGTACCTGATATAGATGATTATTCCCATGGAAACATCTGCATAACTTGATGGTATAGGGTAGACTTTTGGGTTGTAATAAATGAGCTAGTTCGTAATGCTTTCTTCCCATGGAAACATCCATACACCTTGCGCTGATGATATAGGGTAGATATTTGGGTTGTAATAAATGAGCTAGTTCATAATGCTCTCTAGTTATCAACACAAATGCATTTCATGTACACCATATGTACATGTATCATTGCAATTTTACTGTGCATGTTGAGACGTTTTCATTTTATTTAGTTCATAATAACACTACTATGAAAAAGATGCAGCTCACATCATTGTAAAATAAACCAAAGAGTTTGAAACAAATAATAGTAATAAGTAAACAAAGAGTTTGAGAGGAAGCAGTTAATTGTAAAATAAAACATATCAAGTGGCAGTACAATGTCCATATTCTACAAATGGCCACATATAGATGTAATCAAATCCATGGATTCTGACAGTACCTCCTTCCGTTGGGAGATCCAAAGTTTGTTCTTTTGATCTTTTTAAACAACCCCACCCGAAGTTTTTCTTAACTGAGTTCCTTCAACTATGTGCATCAAGGAGAACTCATTATCAATAAAATAAACTCATTATCAATAAAATAAACTCAATATCAATAAACAAAACTCATTATAAATAAAGTTCTACACAAATGCAATTTTCCATATTCTTTCCATTTAATTCAAGACCATAATCCATGATTTGATATATTTGTGTAATTATAAAGCTATCGTTATTTCAAAATGAAAATAAAGAACTTATCATCTCTCATAAATTCATCCAAAGATTAGAGCTTTAGCGACAAATAATTAAGTTGATCCAAATTATGTATTGCTACTAAATCTACAAATAATATTTATTCAATTAATTGCTTGACTAGTTTTACTCTTATAAAGGCACAAAACATAACAAGGACTCCCAATTATAGAAAATATATGGGCAATGAAGTTTTGAGCATAAACGTTCACTTACTATCCTACTACTAACCAGATAAAATTTGTCATGATTGATTGAGTTGATCGCGCAAAGTATTTACAGAAGATAAATTTGGTGGGCTAGCACGAGGATTGTGGACGCCAATTAAGGCAAGCGTGACCAGTCAAGGGGGATTACTTCCTTCTTCGAGGAGATGTTGTACACAGCGGATATTGGAGTTGCCGTTATGGGAGATTTGCTGAGATGAGAGTTGCCATTCCTAGAGAAATCGTGATCTGGAGCAATATTCGGGGTGTCGACAAGTTAAGGTAAGCGATCTTCAGCGTGCGGCAATGATGCTATCGACCGTCCGAATTGGGCCATCGTCGGCTTAGGCTGTCCGACCTGATAAGGCATTGTTTTGGTTAATGGAAGCGCTGACCAGCCCCTGGGCCGGATGCCCTTTGGACCTGCTGCCAAGTTCGTGGGTCTTTGTACTGGGCCGGCCCATTTCTACCATTCCCATCACATTAGTAATATTTCTACAATCTAATTAGCAGAATTTGAGTAAGATATTCATCATTTTTCTTATCAAGTTACTTCAAATCATCCTAATGTAATTTGACTATAAATATGAAGTTCATTCAAACTCTTGTGCTACATTTAAAAACGACAAACTCCAGCCTATTTCTAAATTTCGTAAACAACATGGTATATTTTTAAATAGACTTAATTAAAATTAAGTAGCCTGATTGATACGGTTAAGCCAATAAGAAATTCTATAAAATTTAGTTATATA
>JAODPA010042127.1:0-11947 GCA_025585075.1 Nepenthes mirabilis | reverse complement strand
TCAAAGGTTTTAAAAAACATTGCTTTATAGCCATGGGTCCTGTACCCATAGGTTGGCTCCAAGTCCAGGCACACTGTAGAAAAACAGTTCAGAAGTTGTAGCCCAAGAGTAGGCCTAGGATCGTGCGGCCCAAGATCGCCTATCAAGACATGGCTCGTCCATGCCACCAGTCATATGTAGCCTATAAGTGTGCATCTCAACAGCACCAGCTTAGCTCCAACTCGGCAGACACACCTACATGATTGTGGCTTGCATGTAATCCTCCAAACGGCAATCATCAATGCATGCAGTAAATCACGGCGCAAAGATTAGAAATTTCAGTGTTATTTTCTAACGGTATTCTCCTTCTTCAATAGGTTATACAAAACAATTAGTAATATATTTGTCAATAAATAATTACAAATGCCTACCTTTTTAATAAATTTGGGAGTTCTTTTGAATACTTCATCTGCTAAATCGAAGTACATATTTGCAGATGCAGTTCGCACCTAAAGTTCATGACAATAGTCAACGCTAAATTAGAAATTACACAAGTCACTATATAAGTATCGAAAATCAAATACATTATTAGTACTTTACCATGACATCTCACATATATACTTTGATTGTGAGCAGAAATCGAAGTGGAAGTTTCTCAGTCTTCTCACTAAATGCAGATCTTTGACAGATTAGTATTACAGCCTAAATCGTAATCTATAGAGATATGGAAGATAAAATATGATATAATAATCACTTACACACAAGCATTCGTTCAACGGTTTCTTTGATTTTACTCTATATTTTCAACCGCATCTCTACCATTGTCTTCCTATATACTTTCAGATCCCACAATTGTTCCCTTTATATGTAATATCGCTGCAATTTATAGAAAATTATGTTAGAAAATTTTCATTTCAATAGAGAAATTTAAATCATTGTTGACAACCTTAACTCTAATCCTGTCTGCGAAAACCTAAACCGAAATTTTAACCCTAATACCTAACTCTCTCATGTAAGACGCAAAAAGCTATAAGTACGGGTACAACACAATTTAAATTAATATTTATACGAATTCAAAAGTTGGCAGCATGAAGTAATGCATACCTTGACAATTTAGAAAGTCTTCTGCATACAAATGTGAGAAAAATTCACGTAGAATTTTTCTTTTTTCTCCCATTAATCATCTGCAACAGTAAAATTATTATCTAACAGCATCATATATTTTGCATACATACCTACTTTGAAAAAGTACTTGACATCTTATTTTACGTATTTTGGGGTCATATTCCTGCAAACAAAAAGTATGTATAGTTGACTCTGTCAGTAATATTCTGAATAAATGGCACCATTCTATCAAATTTTATACAGAAGTCTGACGACGTGCTAAAATTACAAATATAATGAAAGTTTACCATTCTTTTATGTGAAATTATTGTCGATTAAATGTCTCAATATTTTTACGAAAATATGTGGATAATGGGTTTGCAATCTGATGAAGAAAGATAAGTCATTTACAACCATATAAATAAATAATATCATAGGGTTGGGTAGATACTTACAA
Organism: Nepenthes mirabilis; assembly: GCA_025585075.1. Lineage (NCBI taxonomy): Eukaryota > Viridiplantae > Streptophyta > Magnoliopsida > Caryophyllales > Nepenthaceae > Nepenthes > Nepenthes mirabilis. The sequence continues at coordinate 10,407 of JAODPA010042127.1, read as the reverse complement.
ATTATCATACCTTCTCCTTTATTTTCTTCCTATTTTCAACTCTCAAGCAGGGTCGATGCTCTTTTATTTTTTTTCTTCCGTGACCATCTGAATTTACACAAAGATTAGGAATTTCAGTGTTATTTTCTAATGGTATTCTGCTTCTTTAATAGGTTATACAAAACAATTGGTAATATATTTGTCAATAAATAATTACAAATGCCTACCTTTTTAATAAATTTGGGAGATCTCTTGAATACTTCATCCGCTAAATTAAAGTACACATGTTACAAATGCGGTTCGCACCTAAAGTATAGGACAATAGTCAATGCTAAATTGGAAATTACACAAATCACAACATAAGTATCGAAAATCGAATACATTATTAGTACGTTACCGTGACATCTCACATATATACTTTGATTGTGAGCAGCAATCGAAGTGGAAGCTTTTCAGTCTTCTCACTAAATGTGAATCTATGACAGATTAGTATTACAGCCTAAAATGTAATCTATAGAGATATCAAAGATAAAATATGACATAATAATTACATACACACAAGCATTCGATCAACGGTTTCTTTGATTTTATTCCATATTTTCAACCGTATTTCTACCATTGTCTTCTTATGAGCTTTCAGATCCCATAATTGCTCCCTCTATATATAATATCGTTGCAATTTGTAGAAAATTATATTAGAAAATTTTCATTTCAATGGAGAAATTTAAATCATTATCGACAACCTTAACCCTAATCCTATCCGCGGAGATCTAAACAGAAATCTTAACCCTAACACCTAACCCTATCATGTAATATGAAAAAAGCTATAAGTATGGGTGCAACATAATTTAAATTAATATTTCTACGAATTTAAAAGTTGGCAGTATGAAGAAATGCATACCTCGACAATTTTGAAGGTCTTTTGCATACAAATGAAAGAAAATTTCACGTAAAATTTTTTATTTTTTCTCCCTATAACAACCTGCAGTAGTAAAATTATTATCTGATAACATTATATATTTTATATACGTACCTACTTTGGAAAAGTACTTGACGTCTTGTTTAACGTATTCCGGAGTCACACCATTCCATCAAATTTTATACAAAAGTGTGACGACGTACTAAAACTACAAATATAATGGAAGTTTACCATTCTTTTATGTGAAATTATTGTCGATTAAATGCCTCAATATTTTTACAAAAATATGTGGATAATGTGTAACGTCCTCGGCGCATCCGCATATAGATATTGTCCGCTTTGGGCCGGAAAAACTTCACGGTTTCCCAAGCCATCACGCGGCCTGCACGGTTTTGTTCCTGACAGAAGGAGTCCACCGCCCCCAAAATGTGTCTACAAGCGAGAGGTATCCACGCCCTTATAAAGGCACACTTCGTTCCCTCTCCATTCGATGTGGGACTCTACAGTCCACTCCCCTTGGGAACCTAGCATCCTCGCTGGCACAACGGACCAGATCCCGGCTCTGATACGATCTGTAACGTCTCCGGCGCATCCGCATGTGGATATTGTCCGCTTTAGGCTAGGGAAACTTCACAGCGTCCCAGACCATCACGCAGCCTGCACAGTTTTGTTCCTGACAGAAAGAGTCCACCGCCCTCAAAACACGACCCCCAGAGTGGCGCAGCGACGGCACAGCGTGGCAAGATATTGTCCTCTTTGGCCAGGGAGAACTTCCTGGCGTCTCCAACCATACATAGGCCTCAAGGTTTTATCTTGGCGAATCCCCACAGGCTCCTAGGACGCTGGATCCCCAAGGGGGGTGGACTGTAGAGTCCCACATCGGATGGAGAGGGAACGAAACGTGCCTTTATAAGAGCGTGGATACCTCTCCCTTGTGGACGCGTCCTGGGAGCCTGTGGGGGTTTGCCAGGAGAAAACATTGAGGCCTATGTATGGCTAGAGACACAGGAAAATTCACTCAGGCCAAAGAAGACAATATCTCACCACGCTGTGCCGCCGCTGCACTATTCTAGGGGACGCATTTTGGGGGCGATGGACTCCGTTTACAATGAACAAAACCGTACGGGCCGCGTGATGGCTTGGGACACCGTGAAGTTCCCCCGACCTAAAGCGGACAATATCCACATGCGGATGCGCCGGGGACGTTACATAATGGGTTTGCAATCTGATGAAGAAAGATAAGTCATTTATAACCATATAAATAAATAATATCATAGAGTTGGGTAGATACTCACAAATTATCATACCTTCGCACCTCTCCTTTACTCTCTTCCTATTTTCAACCCTCAACAGCGCCGATGCTTTTTCATTTTCTTTCTTCTACAACCATCTGAATCTACACAAAGATTAGGAATTTCAGTGTTATTTTCTAACGGTATTCTCCTTCTTTAATAGGTTATACAAAACAATTAGTAATATATTTGTCAATAAATAATTACAAATGCCTACCTTTTTAATAAATTTGAGAGTTCTTTTGAATACTTCATCTGCTAAATTGAAGTACACATTCGCAAATGCAGTTCGCACCTAAAGTTCAAGACAATAGTCAACGCTAAATTAGAAATTACACAAATCACTACATAAGTATCAAAAATCAAATACATTATTAGAATGTTACCATGACATCTCACATATATACTTTGATTGTGAGCAGTAATCGAAGTGGAAGCTTCTCAGTCTTCTCACTAAATGCAGATCTTTGATAGATTAGTATAACAGTCTAAAACATAATCTATAGAGATGTGGAAGATAAAATATGACATAAGAATTACTTACACACAAGCATTCGTTCAATGGTTTCTTTGATCTTATTCGTCTTCCTATGTGCTTTTAGATCCCACAATTGCTCCCTCTATATGTAATATCGTTGCAATTCATAGAAAATTATGTTAGAAAATTTTCATTTCAATAGAGAAATTTAAATCATTGTCGACAACCTTAACCATAATCCTGTCCTCGGAGACCTAAACCGAAATCATAACCCTAACAACTAACCCTATCATGTAATACGCAAAAAGCTACAAGTACGGGTGCAACACAATTTAAATTAATATTTATACGAATTCAAAAGTTGACAGTATGAAAAAATATATACCTTGTCAATTTAAAAAGTTTTCTAAATACAAAGGAAAGAAAAATTCATGTACAATTTTTCTTTTTTCTCCCTATAATATTTGCAACCATAAAATTATTATCTGGTAGTATTATATATTTTGCATACGTACCTATTTTGGAAAAGTACTTGACGTCTTATTTTACGTATTTCGGGGTCATATTCCTGCAAACAAAAAGCATATACAGTTGACTCCGTCAGCAATATTCGGAATAAATGAAACTATTCCATCAAATTTTATACAGAAGTCTGACGACGTACTAAAATTACAAATATAAGAAAAATTTACCATTCTTTTATGTGAAATTATAGTCAATTAAATGCCTCAATATTTTTACGAAAACATGTGGATAATGAGTTCGCAATCTGACGAAGAAAAATAAATTGTTTACAACCTTATAAATAAATAATATTATAAGGTTGGGTAGATACTAAAAAATTATCATACCTTCACACCTCTCCTTTACTTTCTTCCTATTTTCAACCCTCACGCAGCGTCGATACTCTTTCATTTTTTTCCTTTCTCGACCATCTGAAATTATATAAAAATTATAAATTTTAGTATTATTTTCTAACGGTATTCTCCGTCATTAATAGATTATACAAAATAACTAGTAATATATTTGTCAATAAATAATTACAAATGCCTACCTTTTTAATAAATTTGGGAGTTCTCTTGAATACTTCATCTGCTAAATCGAAGTACACATGTTGCAAATGCAGTTCGCACCTAAAATTCAGGACAATATTCAACACTAAATTAGAAATTACACAAATCACTATACAAATATAAAAAATTGAATATATTATTAGTACATTACCGTGACATCTCACGTATATGCTTTAATTCTGAGCAGAAATCGAAGTGGAAGCTTCTCGGTCATCTCACTGAATGCGGGTCTATGACAGATTAGTATTACAGCCTAAAACGTAATCTATAGAGATATAGAAGATAAAATATGACTTAATAATTACTTACACATAAGTATTCGTTCAACGGTCTCTTTGATTTTATCCCATATTTCTAATCGCATCTCTACCATTTTTCTCCTATGTGGTTTCAAATCCCACGAATACTCTCTCTTCATTCAATATCGCTACAATTTGTAGAAAATTATGTTAGAAAATTTTCATTTTAATTGAGAAATTTGAATCACTGTTGGCAACCGTAACCTTAATCCTGTTCGCAGAAACCTAAATCAGAATCTAAATCTTAACACCTAACCCTATCCCGTAAGACACAAAAAGGTGTAAGTGTGGGTGCAACACAATTTAAATTAATATTTATACGAATGCAAAAATTGGCAGTATAAAGAAATGCATACCTCGACAATTTAGAAGGTCTTTTGCATACAAAGGAAAGAAAAATTCACGTAGAATTTTCCTTTTTTCTGCCTATAACCACCTGCAGTATTAAAATTATTATATGATAGCATTATATATTTTGCATAGGTACCAGCTTCGGAAAAGTACTTGACGTCTTGTTTTACATATTCTAGTGTCGTATTCCTACAAACAAAAGGCATGTACAGTTGACTCGGTCAGCAATATTCAGAATAAATGGCACCATTCTATCAAATTTTATACAGAAGTCTCAATATTTACCATTCTTTTATGTAAAATTACAGTCGATTAAATGCCTCAATATTTTTACAAAAACATGTGGATAATGAGTTTGTAATCTGCGAAGAAAGATAAATTATTTACAACCATATAAATAAATAATATTATAGGGTTGGGTAGATACTCACAAATTATAATACCTTCACACCTCTACTTTCTTCCTATTTTCAACCCTCAGGCAGCATCGATGCTCTCTCATTTTTTTCCTTCTGCAATCATCTGAATTTACATAAAGATTATGAATTTCATTGTTATTTTATAAAGGTATTCTCCGTCATTAATAGGTTATACAAAATAATTAGTAATATATTTGTCAATAAATAATTATAAATGCTTACCTTTTTAATAAATCTGAAAATTCTCTTGAATACTCCACCTGTTAAATCGAAGCATACATGTTGTAAATACGGTTCGCACCTAAAGTTCAGGACAATAGTTAACGCTAAATTAGAAATTACACAAATCACTACACAAATATCGAAAATCGAATATATTATTAGTACGTTACCATGGCATCTCACATATATGCTTTGATTCTGAACAGAAATTGAAGTGGAAGCTTCTCGGTCTTCTCACTGAATGCGGGTCCATGACATATTAGTATTACAGCCTAAAACGTAATCTATAGACATATAGATGATAAAATATGACTTAATAATTATTTACACACAAGTATTCGTTCAACGATCTCTTTGATTTTATCCCATATTTTTCAACTGCATCTCTATCATTGTTCTCCTATGTGCTTTCAGATCCCACGAATACTCTCTCTTCATTCAATATCACTACAATTATTAAGTCATATTTCAATTGAGTCATATTAAGTCAATATCAATGTTCTCCTATGTTACAAAATTTTCATTTCAATTGAGAAATTTGAATTATTGTTGACAACCGTAACCTAATCCTGTCCGCAAAGACCTAAATCGAAATCTAAACCCTAACACCTAACCCTATCCCGAAAGGCACAAAAAGCTATAAGTGTGGGTGCAATATAGTTTAAATTAATATTTATACGAATTCAAAAGTTGGCAGTATGAAGAAATGCAAACTTCGACAATTTAGAAGGTCTTTTGCATACAAATGATAGAAAAATTCACGTAAAATTTTTCTTTTTTCTCCCTATAACCATCTGCAGTAGTAAAATTATTATCTGATAGCATTATATATTTTGCATACGTACCTGCTTTGGAAAAGTACTTGACGTCTTGTTTTACATATTCCAGTGTCATATTCCTGCAAACAAAAATCATATACAATTGACTCTGTCAGCAATATTCGGAATAAATGACACCATTCTATCAAATTTTTGTACAGAAGTCTGACAACGTACTAAAATTATAAATATAATGAAACTTTACCATTCTTTTATGTGAAATTATTGTCGATTAAATGTCTCAATATTTTTACAAAAACATGTGGATAATAGGTTTACAACCTGACGAAAAAAATAAGTTATTCATAACCCTATAAATAAATAATACCATAGAGTTTGGTAGAGACTCACAAATTATCATACATTCGCACCTTTCCTTTACTTTCTTCCTATTTTTAGCCCATAAATAGCGTCGATGCTCTTTCTTTTTTTTTCCTTCCATGAACATCTGAATTCACACAAAAAATATGAATTTTAGTGTCATTTTCTGACAGCATTCTTTGTCATTAAGAGGTTGTACAAAACAACTATTAATATCTTTGTCAATAAATTCATAAAAAGTCTATCTTTTTAATAAATTTGAGAGTTCTCTTGAATATTTCATCTGCTAAATCGAAGTACACATGTTGTAAATACGGTTCGCACCTAGAGTTTAGGACAATAGTCAATGCTAAATTAGAAATTACACATACCACTACACAAGTATCGAAAATCAAATATATTATTAGAACGTTACCGTGGCATCTCACATATATGCTTTGATTTTGAACAGAAATCAAAGTGGAAGCTTCTCGGTCTTCTCACTGAATGCAGGTCTATGACAGATTAGTATTATAACCTCAAATGTAATCTATAGAGATATAGAAGATAAAATATGACTTAATAATTACTTACACACAAGTATTCGTTTATTGGACTATTTGATTTATCCCATATTTCAACCGCATCTCTACCATTGTCTTCCTATGTGCTTTTAGATCCCACAATTGTTCCCTTTTCATACAATATCGCTGCAATTTATAGAAAATTATGTTAGAAAAATTTCATTTCAATAGAGAAATTTTAACCATTGTTAACAACCTTAACCCTAATCCTATCCGCGGATATGTAAACCGAAATCAAAACCCTAACACCTAATCGTATCCCGTAAGACGAAAAAAGTTATAAGTATGGGTGCAATACAGTTTAAATTAATATTTATACGAATTTAAAAGTTGGCAGTATGAAAAAATGCATACCTCGACAATTTAGAAAGTCTTCTGTGTAAAATAAAAAAAATTCACATAGAATTTTCCTTTTTTCTCCCTATAATTACCTGCAGTAGTAAAATTATTATCTGATAGCAGTATATATTTTGCATACATACCGCCTTATGAGAAGTACTCGATGCCATTGTTTATGTATTCCGCAATCAAATGTCTGCAAACAAAAAGCACGTACGGTTAACTTCGTCGGTAATATCTTGAATAAATGGCACCATTCCATCAAATTCTATGCAAAAAGTCTGACAACGTACTAAAACTACCAATATAAAGAAAGTTTACCATTCTCTTAGGCAAAATTATTGTCGATTAAGTGTCTCAATCTTTTTCACAAAAGTATGCGGATAATCGGTTTGTAATTTGACAAATAAAGTTATGGTATTCACAACCGTATAAATAAATAATATCATTGGATTAGGTAGATACTCACAAATTGTCATACATGCACTTCTCCTTTATTTTCATCCTATTTTCAGCCCTCAACCAGCGTCGATATTCTTTCCTTTTCTTCTTCCGCGACCATCTGAATTCACACAATAATTATGAATTTTAGTGTCATTTTCTGACGGTGTTCTCCATCATTAATAGGTTATACAAAATTACTACTAATATATTTCTCAATAAATTATCACAAATACCTACCTTTTTAATAAATTTGGGAGTTCTCTTGAATATTTCATCTGCTAAATCAAAATACACATGTTGTAAATATGGTTTACACCTAAAGTTCAAGATAATAGTCAACGCTAAATTAGAAATTGCACAAACCAATACACAAGTATAGAAAATTAAATATATTACTAGCACGATACCTTAGTATCTCATATCTATGCTTTGATTATGACCAGGAATCTAAGTGGAAGATTCTCGATTTTCTCACTGAATACGGGCTATGATATATCAGTATTACGGCCTAAAACGTAATCTATAAAAATATACAAGATAAATATGGTTTAATAATTACTTACACACCAGCATTCGTTCAACAGTCTCTTTGATTTTATCCCATCTTTCCAACCGCATCTTTCCCATTGTCTTCATATGTGCTTTCAGATCCCATGATTGCTCCATCCACATACAATAGCGCTATAATTTGTAGAAAATTATGTTAGAAAAATTTCATTTCAATAGAGAAATTTGAATCATTGTCGACAACTTTAACTCTAATCCTGTCCGCAGAAATCTAGACTAAAATCTAAACCCTAACACTAACCCTATCCCGTAAGACACAAAAAGCTATAAATATGGATGCAGCAAAATTTAAGTTAATATTTCTGCAAATTCAAAAGTTGGTTGTATGAAGAAATGCATACTTTGACAATTTAGAAAGTCTTCTGCGTACGACAAAAAGAAATATTCAGGTAATAATTTTCTTTTTTCTCCATATAATCACCTGAAGCAGTAAAATTATCATTTAATTGCAATATATACTCGACGTCTTGTTTTATGTATTCCGGGGTCATATTACTGCAAACAAAAAGTATGTATGGTTGACTCTGTCAATAATATTCTGAATAAATATCAGCCGATATTTGACAAAATTATCGATATATAACGGTAACAAGCTCCGAGTATAGATATTTCTTGATATTGTTACAAAACGTGAACTATCACTTTATCATCTATATATCGTGATACATAGAAATGTTTAGGTGAACCCAAAATTGCACGTGTTCAATATGTGTAATGGTATACCATGCGATTAAAAATACCATGCATTTAATATGCATGGTATGTTTTGATAATGGAAGAAAAAGTATCTGCGCTACGCTAACCCATTTGCGACAAGGTGAGAGAACAAGGAAATGGCACGGGTAAAAAGCGATGACAACTCTTTCTATCCCACCATTGCCCACAACGATGACTTTCTTTTTTAATTTTAATTTTATTTTTATAAACACCGTCAGTTTCCTTCTCGCCTTCAACATTCTCTCCCCTCGAACCTTAAATTAACCCAGTCTCTCAGTTCACGACATTCTCTCCCCTCGGTGGAATTTCATTTTAATGCCCAAATCTGTAAATCAACAAAAGCAAGTGCAAGAGAATCTTGGCACTAGGGGTTGTTAACATATGCTCCAACATGTAAACAGAGGCTAAGGAATCACATGCAGCTTTTAGGAGTAGCTTAATGCTTCTAAGGAATTCTAATTGTAATTTCCAACCTACACATCAAGTTGCCAAGTTTACTTTGTAATTTAGAATCACCAACAAGCACAATTCAAGTTGCCAAGTAGAGGAAGCTAAAAAAACAAAAACAGATCTACTTGAGCAAATCATATTAACAACCCAATCTTTAGCGACATGCTAATATCACAACTAGACTAGACAAAATCAGACGATTCAAGCATGAATCCTGACTATCCTAGTAGAAGCTCATTCAAGTTTACTTTGTGAAGATTAACAAGCCAATGCCACCTTTTCTTCAGCTCATCAAATTAGGGAGCCACAGACCACAATTAAAGAACCTATTGTTTTTCTCAACTTTCCTTCCAGCCATCAATTATAGAAATTACGGTATATTTAGCAATTATATTGGTGCTTTTCTTAAATATATTCATAAAAAAGTAACACTTAAAAGTAAAAACCAAGACAAATAATAATGATGGTAAAAGAACAGTTTTCCCCAACAGAATCCATCCATCGACAAAAGTCGGTTTCATCTTGTGTGCTTTGCAAATTCATGAAACGTTTAGTCCAAGATTCACGATCATATCAGTTACCACTCTCCATACCAGAATTTTATTTTCGTTTCAATTCTTTACATACAACACAAAATTTCAGTGACACTTAACAAGTATTGGAGTAGTACGCAATTATCAGAAAAACATGCTGAACAAAGTATATAATGAATTAAGCCAGAGAGCATCTATATATCATAAAAAAAATCGCAACGACCAAAACAAGTGATCAATTTCAAAGCCAAATCGACTGCAAGCATCAACACATAGTGACAAGAATCAATAATTTCCTAGTGCCAAGATTTGAGTTAAATCCAAAACCTAACAACTGCAGAAACAAGTCAAAATTTGAAATCAATAACATAAAAACGATTTTTTTATTGTACTTTTTTAACTTCTTGGTATTTTTTTGTAGCAGTTTGGATTTGTAAAACGATTTTGATTGGAAGTTATTAGAAGTTTGTTGTTATCGATTTTGTTCTTCCTTCAATTTTGTAAAATCTCAAAATAAATCAGCATCAAAGGCAAAACTGACAAGCAAGGAGAAAGCATAAGACGTAGAAGAGACGGACCTCAGAAACTTCTCCAACACTCCCAAGTTTGAACTGCCATTCAGG
>JAODPA010042116.1:0-11947 GCA_025585075.1 Nepenthes mirabilis | reverse complement strand
AAATAATAATTTTGATTTAATTAAATGTATAAATAATATTAATTATATGAGAATACATGAACTACAAGTCACATCTCCAATGGATAGACACAAAAGGAAATCCTAGCTTCCAACAATGGAAGAAGGCCAGGCAACATTGAACCCCACCACGATGATGAGAAACAGACTGTGCACACTAGGCCACCCTTCATTGACTTAATTAAAAAATACAACATCATCAGAGTCATTTTATAATATCAGGTTTTAGATTATCCTTACGAGTCTCATGCCCATTGGATATGCCATATAGTAGTTCGATCAATATTTATGCAGGCATATGCTCGAGCGAAGGATTTCAATAACATAGAAGATCAATGCATGCGCTTAGATTGGATAGAAAAGGAGTGCTTGATGTGTGTTGAAGGGCATACGTAGTGCTAGGGCATTTTTTTTCCTTTGGCATTTGAATGCCAATGGCAGGCATAAATACACATGATCTGATTTAGGGAAAAATTAGAGAGCCATTTTACACCAAGGGGAGCTGACTTTAAGAGACGAAGGGGAAGCTTTTGGCATCCATTTAAGGCCCGATTCATATTCCATTCTTCACCAAGTTCAGGTACATTATTTTATTTTCGATTGTAGAATATATTATGGGTTGGTGATTTCTTTTCTTATTGTACTTGCTATTGTTCGGTTGCTAAAATGTTAGGGTTAGTATTAATCATTACTTTACATATGTTGTAGTTGTAAAAAAGTTCACACAGATAGGGTTTTTTGCAACCAAATTACAAAATATAGTAGAGATATTGGATACAATATCTTTTGATTTTCATTTAGTTGAGAAGAGTTTTTTAATGAAATTTCTTGTATAACTTGCGTACTTTATTGCATATTATATTAATTGTTCCTCATGTTTAATCGGAAGGGAATGGTGATTGACGGTGTTGACGGATTTGATTTCTGTTCTGCTGTATGAATCCCAACACATAATGCCGCTTCCCAGGGAGAAGGAAAATAGGAAAACATAGAAAGAAAGGGAACCAAACCTTCATAGAGTGCAGACATCAAATTCCCAATAATAATCAAATTGGGTGACTAATTTTGTCCAAAATGTACAGAAATTAATGCGCACCACAAATATGCACCTGGGAACCCAATCCAGCAACAATCACACAGAAAACCAACACAGTTGAGACAACTTCAATTGTCTGTTTAGGCAGTTTGCCTAACTTCACAGCACACATGGTTTCATCACCAACCAAACTTCAATCAGCAGCAGTGGGTCAGGGAAAGGGATGAGTAATTCTGAACGCCTTACAGAACAAAGATACGGCTCTCGTCAGTAAATACTGCTTTCAGCAGCAAGAAAAGAAGGAAGGCAGACAAAAAGGCTGCTGGCAGGGGAGAGGAGAAATGATGTAGAAGATAGGGCTGCTGGGCACTACTAGCAAGGAGAAGAAAAAAAGAAGTTTCTGTGGGTTGGAATAATTTATTTGCAGTTTTGATTTGTATTAGCTATGTAGTCTTCAGATTTTGCATGATTCCAGTCTCTCAGTTCTCAGCTTGCACGATTTGTGTATTCTTTTAATTTGTTTTTTCTGTGTTTCATTTTAAAGAATGCATCTGTCAATCAATTACTGTAATTTATTTTCACCCATGACGTTCTTGCTTTGAATTGGGGTGAGCCATTTGAAGAAGATTGAGCCTTGAGATTGTAAACTTGTGATATATTCTTGTTTATCTTCTGATAACTTGAAAAGATTGATGTTCAGTTGAAGTTGTAAGTTAATATAGACTATGTTCAGAGTGACACAAAAATCACTGCCACTACTATTTGAAGAGAATTCGTATAAACTCGACAATATGCCATATTGGGAACATTGTCAATCGATAATATCGACTATATATGGCGTCATTATAAATCACCGGTGTTATTGATTGAAACAAATTGGTTAAAGCCCTGTATCATTAATTTTGTGATTTTGAGCAATTATTGAAATATGACAGGTTATTGAACTTTCTTTAACGTAGTTCGACACCTCTATAAATAAATGCCCTCTTGGCATAGAAAAAGACATATTCGGCTTCCTAGGGAACTCTCTCTCATTCAAAGTACTCCAAAGCCACTTGTTTATATACAAGTTTCACAACACCTGAGTCTGCATAAATGTTTATGAGCTTGTTTCCTAAAAAGCCTTCTCTGCAAATCGCAAGGCACAAAGCATTGCCCTCCATAAGCCTACTTTCTCTCTTAATACCTTGCTTTCTAGTTTGTTTATTGTGTATATGCCGAACCTTTAAGTTTTTACTTTGATTTGTAATATGCAATATCCGGATTAGGAAATCCAAGAGTTCAATTTGGAATCTCTTCACATTGAATCCGAAATCACGGTATGCATTAGCGTTTTTTACCATTTGTTACTATTTTTGCAACGATTGTTTTCAATTTAAATTTGCTTAGGCTCATTCAAAGAAAGTTGTCACCTTTTCACAATTTCTTTTCGGGTTTGAATTAGCAAAAGAAAAATCATAGAATTCACTTACTTTATCATATAATTAGTTTGCCTTAGAATAACTTAATACCCGACTTACTGCAAAAATTACAGCATAGCATCATGCACGGTAAAAGTTAACACAATGGTTTAGTTTAGAGTTCCATTTCTACTTAAGCTCACCGGTAAGGTGCCTTTTTACGGTTGCTCTCTTCTCTGCATGAGGACGCAAATTAGTTCATGGAGAAGCACGTCACTAACACAAACCCAGAATGGCACCAATAACATATCAGAGGGAGAGATCAATTGAAGCAGCACGTAAATAGACCTACTCTCAGCACCAAACAAATTTTGTAGTGCAACAAGACCCATTCACAACCACTATTGAAAACTGAGAAATTCGAAATCTTTCAAGAAAGCACAAGTCCAAGATCCATACATAAATTCAAAAAGCCACAAAGACAATCATATCCTATATTCATGCAGCTTCATGCAAAGATCAAGTTCACGCCACAAAAACCATTAATTTTACCGAAATTCAACTCCAACATAAATTTAATCTATCAACTCGCCTACAAAATCCATACCATAACATGCCGTTAAGTTCTCAAAGAAAACTTAAGAACATCTCAAACCAAATGAAAACACAGAATTTTGAAGTCTTCCAAGAAAGCACAAGTGATTTTCAAACACTAGATTGCTCTGTTCAAATCAGAATTAATAGCCCCTATCTCTACACTCTAAATGCATATATCCAGTTCAAGCAACAAAAAGCAAAGGCAATCTTAAGCTATATCCAAGTCCAACTAAAACTGAGTAAATTAACTCTGCTATTATGTCCAACCAATATTAGAATCACAAAAAAATTCATATCCATACTGTTGAACTACGGAAGGAAATTCAAGATCATGTTATGAAGTTGGACGTTTTTTTTTCCACTTAATAACAATAAAAATGAGATGGAAAGCTAAGAGAACTACTTCCAAAAGAAGTAGTTCTGTTGCAACTTGTAAGGACAGAAAACAGCAGCTTTGTGACTCTGTTTCAGGTTTGTCTCATTACATTTCACTACCATTCTTCTGCTGTACAAGACTACATTTATAGAGTAAGATATCAGCTAACAAACAACCCTCTTAACTGCTAACAACTAATGCAAAGACTAACATTATTTTTGTTGCTCCACTGTAATGTAACTAACGATAACAATTCTGTTGTTCAGTTGAAGAAACGGCAGGCTTCAGCACAGCAGTAAGACAGTTTGAGCAGAGCAGTGGATAGCAGCAGCAGCAGCTATGCTATCTATTACAGAACCCTTACAAGTTACAATTATGACACTAACAGGTACTAATACAACTATGATACTACTTATTTCATGACAATACCCTTCCCGTGAGAGCATTCTTGTTCTCATGGATTAAAGTGTGAGGGCAGGGGCTATGCCAATAGCAAATACAATACAATCTAGCTACTATCTACACTATACATTACACCATATAAGTGGAGTAAACTAGCAGCGTCTCCAAGAAGAGTTCTTGACAGGGCAATGAGAATAATTTGCCAACTTTGAAAGGCCACATAGCCAGCAGCTCAGCTGAGTCCTTGATGGAAATTCTTCTTTTGAGTTTGAAGTGTGAACTAAAGAGAAGCAGCACAGTGGTAAGGACCACCAAGGTATTCATGGGAAGCTTGAAGCAACAAACAATTTTAATAGGCTCATCAAAAGTATTTTGTATAGCATTTGGTTGAAAAAGTAACCATGCACTTGGTTGTCAGTGTTCTTGAATTTCCAGAATAAAAGGACAAACCGCATTCGTGACTTCATGCACTCGAGCCGACTTCAACATGCCAATATCACCACCTGGCTTTTCAAAGTTTGACATTGAATCACTATATTAGACACCAACTGTTCAAGATCAACAAAAGAGTCTAACAATTCAAATTGATTGAAGCGTAAGGAAGGTGAATCATTCTCATCCTCAAGATCATGATCAGCCTCATTAAGATTTTCATTATCATCAAGATCATCAAGGAGAATAGATTTTGCACTATTAGTGTCATGCAGGGAAGCCTTGAGTTTGAGAATAAGATATTTAAGAAAAACAAAAGGGATAGTTTGAAACTACAATTTGGATGAGATAGATTGTTTCAAATTGAAAAGCATCAAACGTTTGATCCTTTTCTGAAAAAATACCTTACTGGATTCTTCATTTTGTTGTTTCCAATGTTCCAACTTGTTTAAAATCAAGAATTGTTGAAAATTGGCAGGAATAAAGTATGGCAATTGATGTGCATAGCCATTTGTGATTTTTTTGTGAAGTGGATAACCGAATTTCAGAATAATGTGCAATATTTCAACAATTCAGCAAGAATTCTATTGATGATCAAGAATTAGTGATTCAAGAATTTAAAAATCCAAGAATTCAAGAAGGGAAGAACTAGAATCTGTGAACAGGAAAACAAAAATTCAGAAATCAGAATTTTCAATGCAAGAATACAGAAACCAGATTTCCTATTATCTAATTTGATGCAGATGGAACTTACGCAGATTTTCCAAAATTGAACCAAGCACAGACTCGGAAGAAGCTGATGCAGAATCTATGCTGAAGAGAATTTAGTGATGTGGTTGAAGAAATTTCTGCAATAATAGATTATTAATTTGTTGCAGAATTGGAACCAGATGGTAGAACCAAGATACACTATCGTGGATGCTAAAATTCTGTAGAACAGGCTGTAGAAGGGCTGCAGAATCTATGCAAGATCGCCTGGTGCATAATTGATGCAGAACTTACAGTATGTAGCAGAATAGATGTCTGTTGTGCTTGTGGAAATTTTTATTTTTTTGGTGAGACAAAAAGATTGGACCTTTTATAACAATTGCTAACAAATGGGTTATTCTTCCTGTTAATAACAAGAAAAATGAGATGGAATTTGGAAAGTTAAGAGAACCTACTTCCAAATGAAGTATTTCTGCAGCAACTCCGAAGGACAGAAAACATGAGCTTTGCTACTGAATTTCAGGTCTGTTTCATTACATTTCAATGCCATTGTTATGTAATACAGGACTACATTTATAGAGTAAGATATTAGCTAACAACCCTTTAACTGCTAACTACTAATGCTACGACTAAAATTAGTTAGGACAGTAACAGCAGATTGCAAATAACATCAGCTGAGGATAATCAGCAGAGCAGTGGACAGCAGCAGTAGCAGCTATCCTATCAGTTACAGAACTTACAACTGTGATGCTAACACATAAAATGATACAACTATGATACTACTTGTTTCATGACACAGCACATCAAACTAAATCCATCTTCCTTTTTCCTATAACTAAGACATTAGGACCTATGCATCCGTTTTTTTTTGGATTTCTATATTCCATAGAGGATAAAAGTTGCTGCCACTTTAATTCGAGCAATTTCAAACAGCATACTAATACTTTTAAGACTTTCAATATACCCGAGGAGTTTAAAATTGACTAATTATTTGTTTAACCTCAGATTCTTCAAGCGAAGCAAGAACGTAAACCTGAGAGGTGAAATTGAGGAAAAAAACACTTCAAATAACACATTAAAAAAAAAATACTTGTGCCACCATCGCCAACAATCACGAGCTCGAAGCTTGGGTATTCGACAGCCCCCTGGCCTGACAAAGCCTGCAACATATATAAGAAGAAAGGGAAACTGAGAGCGAAAATAAAGTCAAGGTAACTTATTAGCAATAAACGAGAACGTTAAACAGATTATCAAAGAAGAAAAGGGGAAATCTTAACCAGGTGGTTGATCTTCAAAAAGATTGCAAGGCGAAGAGATTAGCGAGAGTCAAGCTAGTGCTGAAAATTTCAGTTTCTTTTTTTTTTTTTTTCTCTTTTGCATTTTGAGTCTTTTTTAACGCTACGCTTTGGAATTTTAGATGCTGAATCCAGATGGGTAATTGATAGGTCTTGGCCACTCTCTGTCTAGCACATAGAACCACGGTGTCTTCCTATTAATCAATCAAGGACGAAAGTCTTGGTTTAAATAACCCAAGAACAAGCGAAGGAACACAAAATATGACAGAAAACCAATAAAATACTAATAACAATGCTTGTAACAATTAGTAGCACCATGTTTTTGCAGTTGTGCTTGGCAAATTCACAACAAAATCCATCTAATGTGCTCCCATTTCTAATTAGAAATTAACAAAGGTTGAAATTTATCAAAAGGTTTTTTGTACTTGGCTTTTATATGTTAACAAATCAAACATCTTGACATGTATTAATAATACCTTTCTGTATATTATTCCGTCAAAATAGAATCTGTAAATCATGATCCATCTTATTATTTCCCTGATGGATTGTGTGTCTCAATTGATGAGCTTCTTATGAGATCTCCTTCCTCGATTCTTCAGCTTTTGGGATGCAAACTCTACTCGGAATTGAAGAATTCTATTTTCCCACACATCAAAATTATCGCGTGATCTTTGTGCTACATCTTCTACCCTGGCTAGTAGTCGCAGTTCTTTCTTCTGAGCTTCTTCGATCTTGTGGAGGAGCACCTGTTGATTGGGAATCATCACCTGGGACCCCATTGAGCGCAGCTGCATATCGCAATCTTTGAGATCTTGTAACATATTTCATTCCTCCATCATTAAATAAGCAATCCATCGCATCGATTTCTAATTTAAGACATCCGCCACTACATTTGCTTCTCTACTTAATATTGAATTTTGAAGTTGTAGTCTTTAAGTAAATTCATCCAATCTTTTTTACCTCATATCACAAACATGAGATAAAGAAACAAAACCTATTAATTTCTGTGCCTGATATTATTAGCGACCTCCTTATTTCACTTGGTTGAGGAAAATACTTTTATATTCATCAGACTCAACAGGGAGATTTCTTCACTCCGTGTATTCTTTCTTCCCCATGATTTCTCCAGCCAAACACATTTCTGCTGTAGGCTCTATTCTACAATCTTCAAAATTGGGAAATAGATCAATAATGGATATAGAATTGTCAAACAATGACAGTCAACAGAAAGCAATGCCTTCAAAGAAGTAAAACCTTGGCAACAAAATTTACATTGCGGCGTCCCTATTTAGAGATTTGAAAACCCTTCCACACCTAGAGCATTGCAGCTAATCTCAAATATCATGTGTACATTAAAAGTACATAAAACAGATGTGAGAGGAGGGTCACTTTGGGAAGTTCCAGCTTCTTATTTTTCTCTTTTTTGTCTTCTTTTAGATGAAAAAGACAAATGATTCCAAAGTTAGCGTCGCCTTGAACCTGAGATATTCTGCATATGTAGCATCTGGTCAAGAGAAACCAAACACCATTCTTCTTCAGATTGTGCAAATACTTGCTGATTCAGAGTGTCTATAATAATGCTCACGTTACCAAATCCATATATTTGGTGACCATTGTAAGACCTTCCGGGTTTAGGTTTAAATAACAATCCATGCTGTTGTGCATGAGCCTCAACAACTTCTTTCAAGCTCATCTCAGGAACCCCAGCTGTCTGACTTGCAGCACCCATGCTCAGAGAAGCTTGCTGCTGAGCAAATGCAGCTGCTCTCTGCTGAGACTCAAAATGCCTTTGTTCACGTGCCCTGAGATAGCTGATGTTCTCCTTCAAACCAGGCTGCACCACCTCCATACCCTCCACAGCTCGATTCATCATGTCGAGGCCCATGGTAAGGTGGGAGCGAACACGCTCATTGGCTAAAAGATCTGGTGGGAGTAGGTTCTTCCAACCAAGATACCACTCTGTAACCTCCTCAAACTTTGGGTTAGAAGATAGCCAGTGATACAAAACTTGTTGCCATTTGCTAAAAAAATGAAGTTCTAATAAAGTAACCATGTGATGAATTGGGACAGCAGAAGCCCAAGATATAACCCAGTCAAACTGATCAAGCTTCTGATTAGCAGGATTTACTTGGAATTCTTGCAGAACATCGTACAGTTTGGGAAGGATGGACCTAACAATTAGGTGTTCCCAGCTCGCAGGATCGAATACAGTCTTCCAAGGATACAAAATAGTGTAAGCAGAACTATCACTAGGATGCCATGCTCGAAGTGCGTGTTCGAGCTTAATGCGAATTGCCTGATATAGGGTCTCCAGCTTTTGGCCAAGCAATGGAAGCCATGGATGCACCCAGACATGAATTGGAATTGTTTCTCTGCATGGATCCCATGTATCAACAGCATCAGACAACTTAGGCATCACAATCATTTCAAGTATCGAATGACGAATGGAAGGCGGCAACAACTCTTCCCAAGATTCCAGAAACCCAAGCATAGGTTCAGGATCCCTGGCTTGCCATGTATTTATGCCGGATATTCTGATAGCAGGAAACACGACTTCCATGATCAATTGGGCATAAGGAGAAGCTGCAGCAGAAAATTCGAGGTTTTCTCCTCCTTGCAACAAACTCTTCCACAATGATACCACCTCTCTTCCATGGGATGGATTTTGAAGCGGATCCCAACCCTGAAATACCCTGATGAATAGAGGTAGAGCATATGAGCAAGCAATGGAAGACAAGTTACAAAGCTTGTAGTCACCTGCAAATCTTCTCTTCAAATCTCCAAAAGACTTTGCTAAGGAGTCGAGAGTCAATTTTCCTGACAAATTCTCCTCACTTATATGGTCCAAGGCTCGTAATATCTCCTCCATAGAGTCAAGCTGCTGTTTCTGGCACTCCATCTCATTCTGGAGCTTTTCCTTTTCCTGTTGTAATGCAACCACAGTTTCCCTCTCATTCCTCAACTTTCTGTCTATCTCTTGGATGTCAAGCTCAGCCAAGTCCACTATCAATCTGATATTATGCTGCAGTTCCGGCATGGGTATATCACTCTCCCTTGCCTTTTGCTCAGCATTTAAGTTCTCCAGATTCGTTAGCACCCGAACCTGTGGCCCCCTCATATCAACCACCTTCTGGAGGACTGACTCCACACCTTGCTCTTCCTTCTTGGCCAATAACTCCTCTGCTGTGATATACTCCTTCCCAGCCCTATACCGAGTATGCTTCTTCCAAAGCTTCTCCTTCTTTTTAACCTCTGATTGCTTCTCCTCTAATTCTAGTTGTGCTGCATCCAAAATAGGACGATTCTTGGCCTCCTGATAGTCATTAAAGCCCATACCCATGTTCTTGGGGCGCATTTTGGCTTCAATGGGAGCGACAATACCTTGCTCGTTCTTCCCCAACCCACCACCCTTGTACCCCATCTTTTCCAACAATCTCAATCCAATACCTTTGGTGTGTTTCTCAAAGCTCCCAACCCCACTGCTGCCCCCAAAAATCTCTGAGCTCCTCCTTGCACCTTCAGATTTGCCATTAGCCGCTAACTTGGACCTCTCTCGACGTTGCTCAGCTCCTTCTTTAATTTTTCTCCCGAATGCAGTTGGTAAGAAGGAATCTTCATCTTCTTCCACCTCTCCCTCCTCCACCACACCTGGCTTTTTTCGAGGTCGCTCGTGTGATTGTTTATTTAAAGATGAGATAAACCCCAGGCCTGAGCCAATGGAAGAAGCTGCCCCAGTTCCTAGCCCAGGTTTGTAATCGTCATCATCATCACCATCATCATCATCATCCTTGAGGTGCTTCTCATCCTTGGCATTGCGATCTATCTCCTGGTTTGGCATCACGGTGCCTGTGGACACAAAATTGACTGGCTTCGTGAAGTCTGATTTCTTGATAGCACCTCTCCTTCGCTTTTTACTAGAAAAACCCTCACCATCTGAATCAGAGCTTCCAGAAGCAAATACACCGAAAAGGACATCATCCTTTGTCTGTAATGGTTTTTCCTTGCGTTTCCTGTAGTAAAACTCACTGCCGAGCCACTGTCCATCTTCAAAGTCATTATCCATTCCAAACCTCTCCATCTCCTGATACTCATCCATTTCTACTACTATACAATAACTGAAAAGGTAAGCAACCAATGAGATCACAGTAACAAATCCATCAAAAACACATCATAAGATAAATGATTGTAATATTCAAAAGCACCATCAAATTATTTTCTTACTTCCCTTTTGTTGCCTGACACTAAAGCATTGGAACCCATAAGATAGTTTAGACATAAAACATCCAAAATCCCATAAAAATTCACACATCACAAACAAAAAGATCATCAAGCATCCAAATTAGAAGAGACCAAAAAATTAATTGAAGATTAGAAAGAAAAAGATCCATTAAAACCCAATGAGATTCCCCACCAAGGACTAAAAGCATATAATGTAATATATACTGAATTTGTAAGGATTAATGATAAAATATAATGAGAATAATTATATTCCTAGGTACACGTATATCCGGGAGATACAGGGCACGTGTATAATTCTGAAAAGCCTGAATAAAACAGCCAAAGTAGTACAAAAAACACAGTTCATATGAAAGAGGTACACAAAAGTACCTTTATGATATATCGTCTATTAAAAAATCGGCATGAAAAATACAGCTATCGAATTGGATCATATATCAAGAAATTCATGAGATACTATCACAAAATGCTGGCTTCATAGTGCAATTAGGCCTTGCAATGAGCTTAATCCACTAACAAATTAACAATTCAATTTTCATGGTAGCGAGCAGCACAAATGTTCTCCATATTTGTTATTGAAGCTGTTTAAGCAGATATGCCCTTCCTGCTATGTTATAAACTGGCGAAGTGGCATACTACTTACCCGCACCCAGACTCAGATAAGTTCAAAATCTTCCTCAGCTACTTGTAAAATACCATTTTTTTTCCCCACTCACCGCTTTTTCCGTATATTATTACAGTAAATAATCAGATGTTTAAATTAACAAAGGCCACAGGAGATAATATACAATGATATAGAATGGAAACCGCTATCGAGAACAATGCCAACAAATTCAACTCAATTATCTTTCACGGGACACTATACACTGCTGAGTTTTGCTACAGGTTGTAATTTCAGCACGTTCAAGACTTCGGCTCGTTTTTTAAGGAATAGACAATTCGCCTTTTTTTTTTTCAGTTGATATACAAGAGATTTACAGAATTTTTTTTTTTTAAAAAAAAAGGAGGGAGAGAATGAGATATTGAAAAACACAGTTCTTTCTTGTTCGAACCTGATGATTAGTTGAGTTCTATTACCTCTTGTGGATAGCGGTTATCGGTCTGCTGTCTCGCCGCCGGAACAAGAAATCGCAATTTCAAGCTAGGTTTAGGGTTTGATTCAACGTGAATATCCTCTGTTGATCTCGAGCTGTCGAACCGACCTCCTGTGGATAAACCGGTGATAGTCGTCGTCAATGAACTACGGCGAACGGTGAGAGAGAGGATGGAAATCAACAAAATTCCCACGATTGAGAGCACGCAAGGGAAATCGATGCGATTTTTGCGAGGAAGGATGGCCGCCTTGTGACCTGCACGTGCCAAGTGCTTGCTCGAAAAGCTTTTCTATTTATCCTAATCTCATTCTTGAATTCATTTTAATAATCTTTATATAATATAAATTTTATGC
>JAODPA010042105.1:0-11947 GCA_025585075.1 Nepenthes mirabilis | reverse complement strand
TATATAATCGGTATGATATTCGATGGATCAAAGAAGTCAGCCCAACACAATTTCAGGCCAAAAGGCAAAGTGCAATGGCCCAATGCACCCACGCGGCCCATTTTAGCAAATATAGCCGAGGCCAAATTAACGGTCGAAACGGTTCCTCAACTAACGACATCAGACGTTAATTTAAATCGCTGTTATGATAAAGATTAACTGTTCATCAGTTTTCTTAATGGTTAACCGTCGTCCACTTTCTATAAAACCTGTTCGCTCAAACTAAGGAAAACTTACTTAATACTTCTCAGACAAAAGTATACAGATACTAAGAAGACGTCAAGAGTGTACATACTTTCTTAATCTAAGACGCTATTTTGAAAGCGCAATACCTTAGATATAATATACTTTTTGTATCATCTATCTTTCTTTTTACTTAAGAAAGATATTGACTTGGGTATTGAAAGATATATCGGAGAGTGAGTCTCGTCATTCCTTTAATCTTTATTTTGTGATTGCACTTGATTTGATTAAAGATATAAGGAGACCGAAGACGCCTTAACATCCTACGGACAACTCTTGTTATTCATACAACAATTAAAATCCTTGGATGTAATATTGGCGCCGTTTGTGACAAAATGCGATTAAAAGTCTGAAAACCACGATCTCTATAGAAATATGGTAAACATTAGAGCACAAATTAGTACACTAATTAGAGAGGCCACTTAATGAGGTAACTATCCTCCGATTGTTGATCGGATGGATTACATGCACTTGCAATGAAAATGGATGACATCTCTAAAGCCGTCTAGACAATTTACACGCGGTTGGACAAGTAGCTAAAGGGGTCCCATCTTCGACCTTTCATACCGTCACGTCCAAGAGGAGTAATAGGGGAAGAAAACTCCCATCTAAGAAGATTGACCAACAGAACGACCTTGGGACTAAAACAGCCTTAAGCGATAAAGTCCGGTCACGATTTGAAGGTCGTTTTAGTTTTCGAGTTCAAGAAGATAGTCCTGAGATGCGAAACCATCGGTATTCTTGTGATGAGAAGGAGCCTACACTCCTTGGATGACCCTCTTATAGTGAACATCCTCCATGGATTATGAGCTGCCTGATTTTTCAGTCTACGCAAAATCCCTCTGAATTGAGGAATTTTCTCAATGAGAATAGGATGACAGCTCCTCCTCGAATGGAGGAAAAAGTTGAGAGAATTTGGTAATGTGTCTTTGGAGAAGACATTGGAGGAAGAGACGTTGACTTGCGGAGATCTCCATTTACAATGGAGATTCGTAAATGCTCACTTTTGCATAAATTCAAGATGCCAGCTCTGGAGTAATATGATAGAAGTTTTGATCCTATGGATCATTTGGACTACTTCTATACTCTCCTAAGTTTTCAAGGTTTGGATGAGGCAGTGATGTGCGTCTACTTCCCCCTGAGCTTAAAAGGAAACACCTAAGCATGGTTCTATCGATTTCAACTGAATTCTATTAGGACTTTCTAAGATTTGGCTAATGGCATTCTGTCCAAGTTTTCCTCCAATAGGAGGGAAGAAAAACAGCCATGTCATCTGGCCCAAGTTAAACAAGGGCCAAATGAAAATATAAAGAAGTTCTTGACCAGATTCACGGACGAAACCAGGAAAATTCCCAAGCTCAGCAAAGAGGTGCAGCTTGGTACTTTTATATCCACGTTGGAACCCAGTGACTTTTTTAGGCACTTGGTCGATAAAAATTCATAGACCTTCAGATAGGTCGAGGACATTTCATGAGGCCATATAGCAGTTGAGGAAGCCAACGAAATAAAATGGTCGAGAGAGCAGCTCCACCAAAAGATAGTGGAGGGAAGAGGAAAAATGGAGACAATATAAGTCCCTGAGGATCAAGGAAGTAGTAGAAGTCCGAGTCAGCACTAAGAACATGGTTTAGGCAGGAAGATTTGACTCCCCTAAATGACTCTAGAATCAATATCTTGATGCAGATTTGGGATGAAAGGTTTTTTAAATGGCTGAAGGCATTAAAGAATTCCCATGGGGGTGACTTGTAATACACCGATTTTTAAATATCGTAATTGTAAAAAATTAAGTCAATATAATCAAAATTGAGCTTAATTTATATTGAAAAATTAAGTTTTGGAACCGTGGAAAGTATCGACGGGGGAAGGCCCGCCAAGCGCCTCGGGATTGTTAGAATAACAATGATTTTGAAAATTTGGATAATTGTGGATTAGCTAATGAGGTTGACCCATTTATTGCAATTTTGGTTAATACGATTGGATTAAATAAGTTGGCTCATTAGTATGCCGATAGGATGATAAGTTGCTTAGTATTTGGGTCTTGAGGTTTTGATGGTAATTTGAGATTGTACTGAAATTTTGGGATAATTGTTTCAATCATATTTTCTATGTTGGTTATAATATGGGGATTATGGGTTTTGACTTAGATATATCGATATTTTTGAAATTTTCTTGGGACTATAGTTGTTGTGTGGCCTAGGTATTCGATATGAATCAATGGTTAAGATTTGCAAATTGATTTTAGTGTGCAAGTAAATAGTCAATTAGAGTAACACGGCGATAGCATGTGGCCTATGGCTCAGAAATTTCAGAATAAGATTGATGATCCAAGTGAATGGTCATTTTCGAGACCTAGGAAGAATTGAAGTAGAAGTTCTCTAGTTCGTTCGATATTTTGAATTAAGTCCGGGATATAGTCCATAAATTTGGGTTGCCTCCAAATTTTGTGGATTATCAAGAAATTTCCCATATATCGATAATACACGAAGTAAGTGAACGGGTAAAGCTGTTTTGAAAATTAGGAATTTGTCTAATAATAAGGTTCTAACCTGGATTTGGAAAGAAAACATGAGATATTGGTAATTAGGATGATTCATTTGATTAAAGCCTTCTAAGATAAGTCACTTGATTAAGGATGTCGTATTGGATCGTGAAGAAGAAATTTTGAAAGGATTTTTTTCAATTGTTAAATTTGGGGTTCGCTAAATTTGGATGACGAAATTTCTATAAGTGAGAAAAAATTATAATGTACCGATTTTCAAAAATCATTCTTTGCTTAAAGTGATAAGAATTTTCTTATTCTTTTATGCTGCAATGAAAATTATGTTTGTAAATAAAATCATGTGAGGATTCAAACTCACGAGAAATTTGAAAAAATATATATCTTAATATACTCATGAAAAAAAGAATTATGAAGAGATATTCTTAATATTCGAACTCACGGCCCACCTTTAGGTCTTAAGTAGGAGGAGATAGATTTTGATTGTATAGAAATAAATACAATTCAGGTTACGAGTGACCGCTCCTTTAGTCAAGAAAGCCTATTGGCCCTGATCCCTAACTCGGATAGATGAATGTTACTAGATAGTATATTTTGGTATACCTTAATATATCATAGTCGAAGGTTGTTTTTTTTTTGTGCCACATGAGGCTTTGGCCATTCTATAGGGTTTGTATGTAGATGGCCAACCTCTGAGTATTGAATTATAGAAGATGACTTTTGATCGTGTAAGAGTAATTACAGTTCAGGATACGACCGATTGCTCATTTAGTAAGTAAGGCCTATTGGTCCTAATCCGCAAAGTAAATAAATTTATACATATTTTGAAACCTAAAGAAAGAATAAGTAAAATGGGAAAGATAAATGAATTTCAAAAAACGCATTTGTTCATATATCATATTTATGCATTGTTGTTATGCTCTTATTCCCTTCATTTGCTCTATTTTATGTATATTGCTTATTGTCTTGGTCCCCAACGAAATAAGTTTTTCGTTATGATTTGATGATTAAGAAAAGAAAATGAAATGAATTAAGGAAATTGAAACGTATTATGAAAGAATGATTTTCCATTCATGTTTTATGATATCACATATGTGTATTCCTTCCTATATGTATTATTATGATTTTGAATATGAAAATTTTCATATTCCTTGTTAAATGTGTGCATTGCTGAGTATTTAGTTTACCCTTACTACTTTCCTTCCTCAGATAAGTATGAGTTTGCACTCGATGGGGTAAAGTAGATGATTTGAGTTGGTTAGGCTTGAAGATGTGGAAGATGACCTTATGGACTTCGTTATGCAGTTTTGTGCCTTCTGATGGTATATTTTGTATTTCTAATGGATTCGTATATTAATATCTATGTATGATTATGATGATGTAGATATAGTTTAGTTTTCGTTGTTTTTAATGGATATATATTTTTCCACAGGATATTATAATTTGATTTAATACCTAGTGGTATCTTACATGAGCCGACGTCGCACCATAGTTATGAGGTTGGTGCCACATGAGGTTCTGTGGCTTGCGGATCATGTGTTATGATTGTGGATTTGTATGTTGTGCTGTACAGAAATTTCGTATAGATTTGTATTAGGCTGACGACTGTATTATAGGTTTACTCTATCGAATTTTTGGTTAAAAATACTGTACGTCACAGGTGACTAGTCAAAGTATTATTACTACCATCGGCGCAGGGGACACAGTTCGAAGACTGCAGGATGCTGTGAAAGAAATTGAAAAGCTAATTCGAAAGAGGCTTCTCAATCGATTCCTACAAAGATTTGGATAGACTTCCGGATGAGTGGACAGAGATGAGATCGAGCAGCCAAGGAATCGAGTGGTAGCTGGTGTTGTAAGCACGATTACCACGCGTCCCACACGGGATGACATTCCGGAATGCTCAAGAATGGCATCGGTAACAAAAAACCAAGGATAGAAAATAGGGATGATATTATTAGTTTTAGTGACAAAGATTTGAGTCATGTAACATGTTCACATTCCGATCCCTTGGTTATAAATACGCTCGTGTCCGATGGTTGCATAGACTACCAATTGGAAAGAGTATTTGTTGATAATGAAAACTCTAAAAATTTACTTTACTTTGACGCAATTTTCAAATTAGGATTAAAAAGAAATCAATTAAGGATCTCAAAAGAATCTTTATACGGATTGGATAACTAACTTGTACCCGTGCAATGAGTGGTCCAATTAGAAGTTATGCTAGGTACATCTCTGAGGACGGCCACAAAGACACTTTCCTTCTTGGTTGGAGACATTCTATTCGTCGACAATGCCATCATCGGATGGCCTTAACAGCATTCGGGGCAGTTACTTTTATCCTACATTTGAAGATAAAGTTTTCGACTCCATTTAGCATTGGAGAGGTCTTAGGCGATCAAATAATTGGACGGATATGTTACATATCTCAAATAACTCAGACACTAATAAGTCAACCAATCCAAGGCCTTGTCTTATGTGACGAGACTATATTATTACATGCCCAATCTGGAGAATCAACAGATCAAATTTCACTGAATTTCAATGATCCTGAAATGTAGAAATAGATTGGGAGTTCTTTGTCTGGACCGTTCTGAAGTCATATTATCGATTTTCGTAAGCAAAATTTTGACATCTTTGCTTGGACACCTAGTGATATGCCAAGGATACCGACCGAAATAATGGTCTATAAGTTGGGTTTAAACCCCAATCATAAATCTGTCCGACAAAAAAGAAAAAATTATTCAGTCGAAAAGTTGGTTGCTATTCGGAAAGAAGTGAATAAACTTCTAGATGCTTGATTCATCAAAGAAGTTCAATGCCCAAACTAATTATCAAATGTGATCATGGTAAAAAATAATAATAAAAAGTAGAGAATGTGCGTTGATTTTATCGACGCCAACAAAGACTATTCGAAGGACAGTTTCCCATTACCAAAAATTGATTTACTTGTAGACTCAATATCTGGACACGGAGGACTTAGTTTCATGGATGTATACTCGAGTTACAATCGAATTCGGATGAGTCCTAAAGATGAGGAATACACGACTTTTATGACCGACTAAGGAACATACTGATTAGAAGAAATATGAAAGTATATGTGGGTGACATGCTCGTAATGAGCAAGGTGCTAAGCGACCATATTCGTGATCTGGACGAGGCGTTCAACGTATTGAGGACACACGAAATGGAACTTAATCCAACTAAATGTATCTTCGGAGTAACCTCTGAAAAATTTTTAGGTTTCATTATTTCAAACCGAGAAATAGAAGTAAATTTTGAGGAGATAAAGGCTATATTGGACATGAATCCACGTCGAACAATGAAAGAAGTTCAAAAACTAACTGGAAGGTTGGTGTCACTCTCTCGCTTCTTAGCTAAATCAGCCGAGAAATACTTGCCCTTCTTTAAGGTCCTAAGGGGG
Source organism: Nepenthes mirabilis (assembly GCA_025585075.1). NCBI lineage: Eukaryota > Viridiplantae > Streptophyta > Magnoliopsida > Caryophyllales > Nepenthaceae > Nepenthes > Nepenthes mirabilis. Next base: position 5,744 of record JAODPA010042105.1, on the reverse strand, counting down.
ACAAAGGCCGTCAGCTTCCAGTGGATTACGGAACGTGAAGCTTCTTTCGGAGAATTCAGGGAGTATCTCTCACACCCGCCACTGTTGAGTTCTCCACAATAGGGTGAATAATTGTATTTATATCTGACTGTGTCCAAAATTATTTTAAGTTCGGTCCTAATTCGATAAATGTCTGACGGATAGTGACTTATATATTATGTCAATAAAATCATGATCAACGCAAAAACTCGTTATTCTCGTGCCGAGAAGATAGCTCTGGCACTTGTGTATTCCGTCTGGAAACTCCGATTATATTTCCAAGCGCATAAAATTATAATCCTAACAGACTAACCATTAAAAGAAATTCTATAAAAGTTAGATGTGTAGTGGGCCATTAAATTGGGAGAATTCGACGTAGAATTCTGGTTGAGGCCGTCCTTAAAAGGTCAGGTCATCGTGGATTTCATTATTAAAACGATGGCACCAGTTTTGGAAACCCATGATCCTATTAGGACTAATGGTCCCTAAAGTGCTCAAGTATGAACTTTACACGTGGACGACTCTTCAATACAAGTTGTTTGTGGAGTCGAAGTGGTATCCTCGGATTCCAAGCGACAAATAATGTGACCGAGTATGAAGCACTACTTGCTGAATTAAAATTAGCTAAAGAATGCTCGGTTACGAGCCTTGTAGTATACAGTGACTCAGAACTGGTTATTAATTAGGTTTGAGAAAATTTTGATACTATCAATCTACTGCTTTCCCAATGCCTCTCTAAGGTCTAAAATTTGATTTCCACATTCGATAATGTGGAGATGATTCATATCCCTTGGGAAGAAAATGAAAAAGCAAACCGATTAGTAAGGACTGCGGCAACAGGAGACCCAAAATAGTACGCATGAGAATTGCATGAAATCCTTAAGTTCCTAACATCGATGACCCACAGTAAGAAGTCATGCGGATAACCAGGGCTAATAACTGGATGACCCTCAATGTGAAATATCTGTCCGACGGCACTTTACTAGAAAATCTGAATAAAGCCAAGTGTCTGAGAAGGATAATAGGATTGCATACCATTATGGATAGGAAGTTGTACCGACAAGGGTACTCAATTTGATACCTTTGATGTCTTACACCGAAAGATGTTGAATATAGAACTCCGACGCCCTAGATTTCGTCCGAAAATGTGAAAACTGCCAGATGCGTGAAAATTTTACCCATCAACCATATATAGAACTCCGAGCTTTGTAGCCACCATGATCGTCAGCATAATGGGGATTTGATATTCTTGGACCACTTTAATAGCATTATGACAAATAAAATTTATAATTGTCAGGATAAACTATTTCACAAAATGGATTGAAGCCATCTCACTTGCTAGAATAATCGAACAGAATGCTATCGAGTTTGTCCGATAGAACATTGTATGTAGATTTGGTATATCCAAAATTATTGTGACTTATAACGGAACAAAATTTATCAGCAAACATTTTACAAAATACTGTGCCAGTTTGAAGATAAAGTTGGCTCACACTTTCGTTGTTTATCCGTAATGTAACAGACAAGTGGAAGTGGAAGTTACTAACCGTACAATACTGTATGGTCTAAAGATGAAACTTGAAAATGTTGGAGTCTATTGGGTGGACGAGCTCCCATCTGTCCTTTGGTCATATAGAATGACGCCTAAAGAGCCGACCTGTGAGATTCCCTTTAGTTTATGCTATGGGATCGAGACTGCTATTCCAATAGAGATCGGACTCCCTAGTCTTCGAATCGAATCTTTTGATTCACGTGACAACTCACAAAGATTTTGAAAAAATTTTGATCTACTTGGAGAAGTTCGAGACGAGGTACGGTTACGGACGACAACGTATCGAAAAAGGATTACTAGGTATTACAACAAAAAGGTGAAGGCACGACAGTTTGATGTGGGAGACATAGTGTTACGGAGCATTGAAGCCACTGGCAAAAATATCGATTGGAACAAACTCTCACATAACTGGAAGGGACCATTCTTAGTCTCGGCCCTTCCTAAGAATCGGGCGTACAAATTACGAACCAAGAATGACAAATTTGTTCCTCAGATTTGAAATGCCTCTCATCTTAAAAAATATTTTCAATGATTAAATGTATTACCAGGTAAGGCTTGTATCATGGGGAGTGCTTATATCTTTATGAAATTTATTAATAAAATTTTAGTTTCTTTTATCAGTTCTTGTGTTTGCTTGTTTTTTATTACACTGTATAACTTAGGCTACTCCTAAGTCAGGTGAAGTCCATCTACCTGTACCGAGGACCACACATGTCGGTCCGTAAAACTTAGTCATGTAATTAAGTGACCCAATTGAAGTCGACAATTAAAATTTGGTCGTATTACCAAGCGGCTCAAATGGGGTCGAGGACTAAAAACTTGGGGGGCTTTGTTAGAAGCATGCATGTAAAGACCTTCATGGTAACATTATTAGCCGAACATGCATCTGGAAAAACTTAAGTTAGACACATGGCTATTCTGACATCCTTCAGACCATTTAAGGACAAGAGCCATGTGTCAAAATTAATTTAAGTAACACTTAAAATCAGACATATAATGTGTTCGACCAGCAATTTCATTAAGAAATGAGAGAGAGTCAATTTAAGAAGTCAATTTCATTCACTGAGAAATGTTTACATGAATATATATAATAATACAAAGTGATCTTTAAGAGGAAGGATGAGGCCCAGGAGTTTCTGGCACTGGCTCCCAAGAGTCCACATCATCCCTGGGAAGGTACAACACGTCGGAACTGTACCTAGCACTGACATTTTTCAGATAAATTGTAGAAATAGGAACATTAGGATTCAGCATTTGTACAATATGTCAGCATAGATTGATGCCTTCCCAATAGTTGCTTTGTGATGTCCTCTGGACGAATGGAAGAATAAAGCTCACTTTCATTCTTAACATTTTGATATCTAAGGAGGGCGTATTTCTGCTTCATGTTAGCTATGCTACGCTCAAGTTGAGAGATACGCTCCTCAGAAGCTGGAAGCTTGTCTTTCTATACATAGTTTTGAGCAAAGTGGTTGGCAGTACCAGTAAGACAATTGGCCATCTCTTGGAACTATAAAGAAAATAATGCAAGTTAATAAATATGAAGAGGATGATCTGAATGTTAAATAAGATTTCAGACAGTATCTCGGAGACAGAAATATTCCCAAGAGTTGCATCACCCGTATGAGTCTTTAAGATAACTTGGACCTCGGGTCCTGAAGACTTTGAGCCAGCCACCTTTACCTCTTCTTCAACTCCTTCAGGCATTACGTCCCCCTTAGACACAGGCACCTGGGGGTTGGAACCAGATGTTTTAGCAGTAGGTGCGAGGGTTGCCTCAAATTCAACCTCGGCTGTGAGTGGCATGTCTGCCATAACTACTCAACCCTCGGTCTCGACTTCAAGATGAACCTCGGGCTCTGCGAGCTCGGGAGAATGCTTCTTTGCAGTATCAGCATGAAGTTCCAAGGTAACGATCCAATTATGCTGGTCATTGGGAATTCAAGTAGTGGCACTCCTACAGCCTTGCCAGACTGAATCTCACTGATCCAAAAAGTATCCTTAGCAAAAGTAGTCATAATATCTGGTAGGGACTCCTCGGGTAGCGTTGGCAAAATAATTTGAACCCGATATAAAGCAAGAAGTGGGGTCGGGATTGGCACAACCTCGGTTAACTCCTTAGCTTCAGACCCTACGGGCTCACTCCCTTCAATTGGCCCGACAACCTCAGGAATTTGGGCCAAGGAAGGTGTTGAAGTTTGGTCTAATGTGACCATCAGATGCCTCCTCTTTATTATTTGATCAATAGTGGCTTCATCCTCAAAACTAGATTCAACCAAAGCGTCTTTATTTCCAGGCACTATTGCCGATGGTTCCTTTATTTGAATGTCCTTTGAGGCCTCCTTGTCCTCAGGCTTTTTGGTCGAGAACTCCTCTATTATCAAATTCTTAGCTTTTCTCTTATGTCTTCTCTTAAGAAAAGAACTTCCCGCAAAGTTTTCGGATCCTTCATCAACTGGCTCCCACTTAGCTTGTATGAGATACTCAAGAAAAAGCCAGCGGTTCTTTTTATTTTCATTAAAAGTGGCCGCCTTTTCACGAATGAGGTCCGTCAACTTTTGGACTGCGGCTTTCTCATGGTTATAGACATCGGTCTGCATAGCAGCAGAAACTCGACACCACTCTGTACAAAGTTCCCATGTGGAAGGAACCGCTAAATAAAAAAATTAATCCTTCCACCTTTTTGTGGAGTTTGGATTTCCTCCACTCAAATAGCACTCCGCTTTGGGAGGTACGGTTATCTAATCCTGTTTGTGCTGAAAACGGAACAAGACTTTCACGGCTGTAGCGTTAAAATCCACGTCATGAATTCAAGCAAAAATGCATAAAGAAATAAGGTATCTCTCGTCGTTTGGTTGAAGTTTAGCGATTGTATATGAAGCTCCACCATTATTTTATAAAATTCTATAGTCTAAGGAAGCTGGAGACCACCTTTCAGATGAGTCTCATATGCAGTAATATATCCTTGTGGAGGAGAAGAAGCTCGTCCACTTACTCCAGGCAAGAGATACATTGAAGAACTTGGGATCTTATATCGAGCTCAGAGGTACTCGACATTGGCAGAGGTAAGGATCGACTGAATATCCTTGACTCCAGGCGTCAAGAAAAGTCTCCAACAAAAAAAGGCAAGAGAATTTTCCAAGTGAGAAAATGGAAACAGAGGAATCGAAAGTGTTTCTTAAACATTCGAACGCTAATTTATAGGTAGATGAGAAAGCTTCAAACGGCTCCGTTTGAATTCAAAATTCAAAAGACGCGTCTCATCATAATACTAATACGTGTTGACCGCTCATTCACTCTATCAAACGTCAAATCGCCCGATGTCAGTAATGATGGTTTATGTGTTTCCATGAGCCGCTCAGTATCCGAAGCGACACGCATTTAATGCAGGCAGTGACGGAGACCGTTGAGCTAATTGCTCTCTTTCTATGGAAGCCCTTGGACTAAAAATTTTAATCTAAGGAGCTAGTGAAGCTCGTTAGGCAAGACTTCGGACTCAGACAAAAAAAAGCTTTCGGATTTCATACCAAAAGGCTAAATTTCAAGCCTCCTGGCATAAGGGCTAGTAATCAGTATCATGTCCGATGGACCAAAGAAGTCGGTCCAATACAATTTTGGGCCAAAGGGCGAAGTTCAACGACCCAATACGCCTATGCATCCCACTTTAGCAAATATGGCCAAGGCCAGATTAACGGCCCAGACAGTTCCTCAACTAGCGATATCGGATATTAGTTAAAATCACTGTCATGGTAAAGATTAACCATTCGTCTGTTTTCTTAACGGTTAACCATTGCCTGTTTTCTATAAATACCTGTCATCTCCAACTAAAGAAAACTTAATACTTCTTCGACAAAAGTTTACAGAGACTTAAAGGACGCTAATAGCGCATACTCTCTCTTAATTTAAGACGCTACTTTAAAAGCCCAATACCTCGGATATACTATACTTTTTTCATCATCTATTTTTCTTCTTATTTAAAGAAGATACTGACTTGAGCGTTGTAGGACATATCGGGAAGTGAGTCCTACCAATCCTTTTACCGTTATTTTGTAACTGTATAGAATTTGATTAAAGACATATAGAGATCAAAGACGCCTTAACACCCGACGAACAACTTTTTTTATCCATACAATAATTAAAATCATTAGACGCAACAATATATGTAATTAAAATA
>JAODPA010042094.1:0-11948 GCA_025585075.1 Nepenthes mirabilis | reverse complement strand
AATCACCCTCCACATTTAAGGAACCCATCCATTTTTCTAAACTCTATAAGTATAAAAAAAAAAATTAATTAAGTGTTAATACACATATTATAACAAGAGGGCTTAGTTTCTCTTAATTCTTTCTTCTCTCTCTTTATAGTTATGAGAAAACTGAATATGAGTTCTTGGAAACCCTTATACATATGTATGTATGTATGTATGTATATTGTGTCATTGAATTATGATCACGGTACGGACTCGGATCCAAAAGCAAAGTAACACCAAAGAAATTGAATAAGTATTAGGGAAGAGAGAGAAAATGGCACACAATGTTTTTACATGAAAATCCTCTTCTAAATGAGAGGAAAAAAACCACGGGACTAAGAATTCAAGCAAACTTTCACTATATTGTTGTGTGAGTGCAAAGAATGGAGAACACGTAAAATTCAAGATTCTCTAAATGTTCTCTGATTACACTGAACGAAAAACTCACTTTCTCTCTCTTTGTGTGCGTTCATGCAAAAGTAGAAGCAAGATCCTTTGTTAGGTGTGTCTTGAATGCTTATATAGGGGCTTAGATGTCCTATGTGGAGCATCCTTGGCCATGCTAGTGAGAGAAGCTCCCACTTCTCTCTAAAAGTTCAATTTCAAATTTGAATTCTGCATTGCGTTGTTCTCGGCCGTCGCCGGCCATGGCCGAACTCCTGGGGGTTCCCCCCGGTCCTCCCCAGGACGTTGCCTTCCTTGGTTTCCCTCTGCTCACTCTCCGACGGATGTCGTCTCTCATTCTCTCGAGCAGCCCTCTTTCCAAAGTCGTGCCCTCCGTTTGGCTTCTTCATCCACCCCCTTTCCTCCTTTACGCGAAGACTCTCAGCTCCCATCCTCTAGGCTCGATGCTGATTTCTTGGCTAATGCTAGGGTTGTGGGAGTCGTCAATTGCATCTCGCCAATACCGGCTGCCCCCTCTTGCTCTCCACCGATTGGCTCTGGCGCACAATGCTGCCACTCGCTTCGATCGGGTTCTCTGGTTGTCCGCAATCCTGTGTCGTCGTTGGTGCCATGCCAATCGGCCTCCTCTGTAAGGCCTGCCCATCCGGATGCGCATCCTGGGTCGGCTAAGGTTTTCCCTGACACTGCCCTTTCTGCTGATTCGCCCGCAAATTCTGATTTTGTCCAGACTTCAGCCGATTCCTGGTCTCGAGTTGTGCAGGACAAGGGTAATACTTCCTTCGCTCCCCTCAAATTTTTTCCTCCACCACTGCGGCTAGACTCGACACCCCTTTGTCTCCCCCGGCTGAAGTTTTGCAGCAGAGTGACGTGTATTGGGGCTCCACTTTGGTGGGTTTTTTCCATGACAAACCCATCCATTTCCTGATGGTGGACTCCATAGCCCAAAAAATTTGGGCTAGATTCGGGCTTCATCATGTTGCTGCGTATGAGAAGGGCATATTCTTCTTTCGTTTTGACTCCGATTCTCATTTGGAGGCTTGCTTGGCTGAAGGCCCCTGGACATTCAAGAGGAATCCCATTTTACTCAAGAGATGGTTACCGGGTATGTCCCTAGATCCAACTTCCCTCAAATCCTTCCCTATGTGGATTTCTCTGGTCAATGTTCCAATAGAATATTTGACCCCATTAGGATTAAACTGGATAGCTAGTAGGATTGAAAAACCAATTCAATATAATCCTAGCACTGCTAGGATGGAACGCCTGCATATTGCCAAAATTTGTATTGAGGTGGGTAGGGATGATCCTCTTCCTGGAAAAATTCGGCTCTTGACTAGTGTTGTTGAATCTGCCAAGATTGTGGAGGTTGAGGTAGTCTACCACTCGAAGCCAGCTCGTCGAGTTTCTCAACATCTTAGCAGCCAGAAACGGTTTTCCAATGGTCTGTAGTTGCCATCAGTTTGCCCTCAAGCCCCCGCTCATGAATATGTGAGTCATGTTGGAGTGGAGGATTGTCTATCTGATCGGGTGCTGATTGCTGAGGCTCTGAAGGTATCCAGCTCTGCCCATGTAGTCCCCTCTTCCAGTGGAATGAGTATTGTGTCTGTTTCTTCTGCAGCAAACTCTGTTTCTGTGTCGGCAGAGGATGAAGCGGGCCTAAAAGGTATTCAAGTTGTTGATGGTGGCGTTTCTCACTGCTAAGTTGAAGATGGTGGCGCTTCTTATAGCACTCTTGTGGTTCCTGTTGGGGCATATCAAGATCTGGATAATCCGTCATGTGATTTGGATCAGCTTGAAGGGTCTCCAGATGGGGCTTCTTCTACTGAGCATTGCCTTGAATCTGTGGTCGACGATTCAACTCCTGATTCAATTGCAAGGATCTCCCGCAAGTACTCCCTGGTTGATTCAGGCCATATAGTCCCTATTAATGTGAGCCCGGGGGATTCACTAATAGGAGGTCAGCTTGGCAAGGCTCAGGTGGGCTTTCAGGATGAGCCGAACTCGGCCCCTTCGACTTGCTCCATGGTTGTGGATCCCTAGGCAAAAGTGGCAGATCAAATGCATTGCCCTGTATTTGACTCTGCCCAAGTGTTTTCAAATGCAGCAAAAGTTGGTTCTGATCCACTATCCCATGCCATCTAGTTGTTGACTAAGGATAAGGCTCCTCACCTTACTCTAAATGCCCTCGCCCCGGATCATAGAAATGTGGCCCTTCTTTTTTTAAATAAATGCTGGTGTAATTTATCTGACCAAACTAAGGATGAGTTCGAATCATCCTTTCCTCGTGTTGAGGCAAACCTCCCTAGCTCTGTGGGTGTTCCCTTTGAAGCACTTAGGTATTCAATGCTTGCACATCCTCACATTGACTCTTTATTTTCGGAAGAGAAGCAGATTATTTTTGATTTTCTAAGTTCCTTACTGAACTTGTTATCGGTATCCCAACTTGACCATTTTAGCAATTTGAATGAACTAGTGGCGGGATTCCAAAATTTTCGGCCTAAAAATATGGAAGAACGTCGCGAGCCGGAAGTGCACCATAAACAACTCCCAACTGTGCATGACAGTTGTTGGAGCCAAGCCACTTCAAAGAGGAGACGAAAAAAAGCCTCTAAGATATCTAATGGCTCTCCAGGCTCGAGTTGATTAAATCATGCTGCTGTCCAGGAGTGACTTGTTGTTTTTCTTGACTTCTAGATAGTGCTGGTGGGTCTTTTTGATGACTCTGGTCCTCGCTGGATGAGCTCATCTGTCTTATGTATTGCTGGTTCCAGGCCGTGCGTGTAGGTTTTCCTCCATTGCTGCTGCATCTTGTTAGTTCCCTGCTCTGGTGAAATGGGTAACTGACCTGGGTACTGATGTAGAGTGAACTAAAATGCTGAACTGCTGTAGTAGGACATAATTCTGGCTTGTATGCTGGTTTGGTTGCAGATGGATCACGGCTGCTGGTTGTGAAGAATGGAAATTACTTTGTCCCAGGCTAATGGCTGGTGATCCTGAAGCTGGTTGAAGCCCTCCTCTGTGTGGGGCTTCTGATTTTGGCGTCCGAAGGCCAACTTAATGGCTTGCTGATTGGGCCCTTTTACTGGGTTTGCATGCCTCCTCCTGCTGGTCTGTTCTGCGATGGATGGGTTGCTCCTTCTCTCAGACGAAATTGGATTTTGTATCTTCCACCTGGGTGAGCTTTGGGTTGCAGTCTGTATCTGTAGTAGGGTGTTTCTGGTTTTGAGTGTTGCTGGAGCCAAGTCTACTGATATGGATTTTTGCCCATGCTGGTGATGTATAAAAAAGTCCCTGATGTGGAGGAATTCGCTGAATGTCTTTCCTGGTAGCCTGGTTCTTTCCATTGCTTCTCAATGTTACTGGAGGAGGCCGGCTTTTTTGGAGTATAATTACTACTGTTGAATGGTGGGGTTGGTCTTGCCTTCGATTTATTTTCTTTCCGGGAGTGCGGATGGAAGCGCCTGCTGTTAGTTGCTGTTGCAGGGTGTAACTGCTTATTTGATCTTTGATGAACTGGTGTGTAGTTCATCATTCAATTGGAGGCTCTGCCTGTTTCGTGCAGAGTATGTTGTTGCTGCCGGCAGTTGCAGCTGGATGAAGGGGCTCTAGTGGAAGTTCGTCTGTCTCTTCCTGCAGTGATGGATTGCTACTTAACACTTGATAGTTTTTTTTGTCCTCCTAGTGGCCCCCTTTTTTGTATTATTTTCTGGTGTCATTTTTTATACCAAACTGCTCGGGGTATACCCGAGCGTTTAATGCCTTAACTCTAAGTCTAAATACATGGAGATAATGCATTATTTGTATAAATTTTTTCTCCAAATAATTCAAATCTACTTACTTACCAAAAAAAATATATGTGGAGCATCCACGTGGTCTGGCGTGTGCTGGCTACCCCGCCACCAAATCTATAGGTTTGCTTTGCTGTGTCAGCAAGATCGCGTGCGTGCAGGTAGGCGCTGCGAGACGTCACATCATGCGTACGCCATAAGTTGTCCTTCTCTGCGCAGGCAGTGTGTTGTAGAGGTTGCGCGTGCTTTAGCAGAAGTTAACTTATGGGACCAATCCAACTCTTTGGGCCTCATGGGACGTGAGTTTAGGTTCTCGGGCCTCTAGGGCGAACTGAACCTCTTGGGCCACGTCAACCATTTGGGCCACTCCCCCATGTCCTTAAGCGCCTAGAGCCAATTTGGTCTTTCAGACCATATTGGGCTTCTCGGTCTTCTTTGAACTTGGATCTGTTTCATAAAAATGGGCATCTTAATTGGGCCTCGGATGTTGACCACCCATCACTAGCCTCCCATACCAAGAGGTTCGAGAATCTTAACCTTTGGCATGTTCGACAGCTAAAGTTCCTCGGGATATTTTAGCCTTGACCTGATCTTTCAAGGTGCTTACTACTTGGCTAACGTGGGCTAGATGCAGCATGGTCCGTGTCCGAGGCACCCCTCTTTCCGTCCGCGAGCTTTGCAAGTATCCTCGAACATCTTCTTGAGTTGTTCTACCCGATTTCATCCGAGAATGTGATCGCGGTCTGCGGACTCTCCTTGGGTTCGAGGTGCTATCTTGGCCGTCAGCTGGCATATTAAATGCACACCTGACGCGCATTAAATGTGGCCTGATAAAGGGAAAAGCCATCATTGTGCTCGGACTGGTGGGGAATTGACACATGGTACGGCATTAAATGCAGCGTACCCTTTTGAATTTCGAAACCTTTAGATGATGGATGCTCGCCTCCTTTACCATTTATTTGCTTTCATTTGCCTTCAAAGATTTTCTAAATCTCCAAAAACGCTCTCTGCAACCCCATTTTTAGTCCATAAGTTTTAAGTTCAACCTTTCGAGGGTTGCTCGGCTAAGCCAAGTTTTAGTCCGACCTCTTGGGCTGCTCGATATAGAATCCAGTTTTAGTTCAAATTTTTGGGCCGCTCAGTATGAGATCGAGTTTTAGTCCGACCTCTTAAGACGCTCGGTATAAGACCGAGATTTAGTAACAAGTGTAAGGAATCCTATCCACTTGATTTAGGGGCAGCCTAGATCTTGATCATACGTGAGATGAGATACAAACATTCGAATGAAGTACAGTTGGTAAAACAAAAAGAACGAAAAGGAAAAGTTCTTTTTTATTATTTTTATTTATTCAAAAGGTGTGATATAAACATTCCAAATGATGCAATCATTATACCTATGTGCGTATCTGTACAATTACTGATAGTACTTTTTGAGGTCGGCTGCATTCCAATCCGAGGGACAAACCTTTCCTCCTAAGTACGTAACTTGTACGTCCCATTTCGGAGGATGATTGAGACTAGGAATGGTACTTCTCAATTCGGAAAGAGCTTATTCTGACCGGTGTTTTTACCGGTGACCTCAATACTTCTCAATACTAAGTCTCCTATTTTAAGCTGACACGCTTTCACCTTTTTATTATAATACCAGGCAACTCGCTGCTGGTACGCTACTGTGTGCAGCCTTATTGCGTCTCGGGCTTTCTCAAGCAGGTCTAGATTTTTTTGAAATTTCTGTACATTATTTGTCGGGTTGTAGCTCTCAACCTGGAGGTTGGACAGTCCAACTTTCACTGGTATGACCGTGTCTACCCCATAGTATATGCTAAAAGGAGTTTCTCGCGTAGGCTCTCTTGGAGTTGTCATGTACAACCATAAAATAGATGGCAGCTCGTCAACCCATGAGCCCCTGGCATGCTCCAACTTCGTCTTCAATCCGTGCACTAGGGTGTGGTTCGTAACCTCTACTTGTCCGTTGCATTACTGGTACGCGATTGACGTATGTACCAACCTTATCTTCAGGTTGGTGCAATACTTTGTAAACCTCTTTTTGGAGAATTGGGTTCCATTGTCAGTCACAATACACTTAGGGATCTTGAACCTGCACACTATACTCTATCGTACAAAATCTATTACATTCTACTCCGTAATGTGTGCTAGTAGTAAGGCATTTACCCACTTGGTGAAATAGTCGATCCCCACTATCAAGAATTTTCTCTGCCCAGATGCTGTTGGCAATGGCTCGAATATGTCTAGTCCCTATTGTGCGAACGGCCAAGGTGACTATAAGGCTTTGAGTTCCGTGTGCAGCTGGGGGGTTAGGTTGCCATAGATTTGACAGTTTTTACATTTTCGCACAAAGTTCATGGTGTCGCACTTTATGGTCGACCAGTAATATCCTTACCTCATGAGCTTGAATGCGACATTATTGCCCCCAATATGGGATCCACAAATTTTGATGCGCACTTCTCCGAGAGCGTAATCAGCCTCTTCAGGAGAGAGACACCATAGGTAGAGGGTAGAGAAACCTCGTCTATAAAGCCGACGGTCCATAATGGTGTACCACCCTACCATTTTCTTCACCTTATTGACTTTGTCTGCATCCTCAGGCAAGGCCTCGTCAGTCAAGTACTTGAGTTATGGGGTCATTTAATTGTCAGCTTCTGAGATCTGCATTACTTCCGATTTTGGATCTTCTACACTAGGTCTTGTGAGGATCTCGCACATTCCTCGGGTATACTATTCTCCGTCTCCTAAAGCTGCTGCTTTTCCAAGCTGGTCAGCTTTCTAGTTCTCCTCTCGCAGAATGTGGACCATCTGTACCTTCTCAAAGACTGTCATCAGTCCTTGAACCTTTGAAAAGTATTTGAAAAGTAGCAGGCTATTGGCTTTGAATTCTACTCGGACTTGGTTGACAACTAACTCAGAGTCGCTATTGACAATCAAGTCCTTGGTTGAACACTCCTTTGCTAACCGAAGTCTGGCCAGCAAGGTCTCGTATTCTGCAACGTTTTTGGTTGCTGGGAATCCAATGATCACTGAATACTTTATCTCCGACCCTTCAGGCGTCCTTAGCACAACGTCAGCTCCACAACCATCATTCATGGATGAGTCGTCCACATACAAAGTCCAAACTGTTGGGCCGTGTACTTCTTTGGCATCACAAGTGTCTGAGGCCTCAAGAGTTAGTGTCCTATTCTGAACGATAAAGTCTACCAAAGCTTGACCCTTTAATGCTGGTCTCGGATTAAACTCTATGTCGAACTCACCCAACTCGATGGCCCACTTGACCAACCATCCTGACGTTTTTCGCTTCTACATAATCGTTCTCAAGGGTTGATCGGTGAGGATGATCATCTTGTGTGTCTAGAAATATGGTCTGAGTTTTTGAACGAAATACATGAACGCCAAAGTCATCTTTTCTGCATGAGAGTACCTTGTCTTAGAGTCAGCCAGGATCTTACTGATATAGTATATAGGCTGTTGTCTATCACGCTGCTATCGGATCAAGGGTGAGCTAAAGGCTGTCTCGAACACTACAAGGTATAAGCATAACTCTTCGCCTGGCTGGGGATAAGTCAAGAGCGGAGGGTTCGAGAGGTACCCCTTGAGGCCTTGGAAGGCCTCTTCACAGTCGGTCATTCACTGGAAGCCGTTTGTCTAGGTATCCCTCAGAGCCTTAAAAACCAACATGTATTTTTTGACAGATTTGGCCAAGAAGCGAGACAAGGCCGCCTGCCTTCCAGTGAGCTTTTGAACCTCCTTCATAGTCTGAGGGCTCTTCGTATTCAGGATGCTTTTGATCTTTTTTGGATTAGTATCGATCCCTCAATATGATACAATGTAACCTAAGAACTTACCAGATGTCATTCCAAATGTACACTTGGTTGGGTTAAATTTTATCTGGTGCGCTCTTAGGACATTAAAGGTCTCAGACATATCTCATATGTGGCCTTCGATCACTCTGCTCTTGACGAGCATGTCTTTCACGTAGACCTCCACATTCCTCCTAATCTGATCATCGAATATCTTATTCACGAGCAACTGATAAGTAACACTAGTATTTTTGAGGCCAAAGGATATGACTTTGTAACAGTATTTCCCTTGGTCTGTCATAAATGAAGTGTGCTCCTCATCTTCGGGGTTCATCCTTATTTGATTATAACCCGAATACGCGTTTATGAAGTTTAAAGGTTCATATCTGGACATTAAGTCTACAAGGGAATCGATCCTTGGCAGGGAAAAGCTGTCCTTTAGGTATCCTTTATTCACATATATGAAATCCACGTGCATCCTCCACTTTTCGTTATTCTTCTTCACTATAATAACATTGGACAGCCAATTTGGGTATTGCACTTTTGGATGAATCTGGCGCCCAGGAGCTTCTTCACCTCTTCCCGAATAACCACCAGCTTCTCTACTGAGTAGTTCCACCTCTTCTTCCAAACAGACTTATGATCGGGATCTAAATCCAACTTGTGGACCATTACTCAGGTCAATATCCTTGGCATATCACTCAGAATCCAAATAATAACCTCCAAGTTCTCTCGTAGGAAGTTGATAAGTTGATCTTAGAAAGCTTGAGGTAAAGAACTTTCTATCTGGACGGTCTTTTCTGAATCTTTGAGATTCAGAAGGACTCGGTCGATGACTTTTTAAGACTCGACCTGTTACAATGTCATCTCAACATGAAAGTCCAAGTGAAGTGGAGTCTTAGGTTGAGGAAGTGGCGTCTTGGTGACCTAAGACAGGTAGCATGTCCGTTCAGCAGCCTAATCCCTGAGGACCTCCCCAATCCCATATGGTGTAGGAAATTTTATCTTCAAATGTGGGATTTAGGTCACAGCTCCAAAGGCAGCCAAGCAAGAGCATTCGGGGATAGCGTTGTAGACTGAGAGCAGGTCTACTACCAAAAAAGAAAATGGTCTTTGACAATATCCGTGGATGGGTCCCTAATGTGACCTCAAGTTGAATGAGTCCCTTCACTGGCACTAGCTCGTTGTCTAGCCCATTAAGGGTCCCCTCGGCTGCCGTCATTTGACTTCTTTTGAGCCCTAATTTAAAGAAAGAATCGAGATAGAGAATGTTGTGTGAGCTTCAATTATCAATAAATATTCGTTTCATCTAATAGTCTAAACTACAGTAAAAAATGTGTGCAATTACAACCAGTAGGTCAGAATGGGGGGACGTTACATAGGTCATATCTTCGTTACAAAAACTAATAACCTCATCCCTAGATTCTACCCTAGGTTTCTTAATCTTCACCGTTGGATCCTCCCGAACACTACCTTTGACCGGACGAGCGGATATCATGTTGACCACCCCCGCGGCCACTCTAATTCTCGGCTGGTCAGCCTCACCTACTTTTATTATTTCAGATGATTGTCCAGGTCTTTACAGGAAGTGGTTGAGATAACCTCTCTTGATCAACTCCTCGATCTTCTTTTGTAACGTCCAACAATCTTCGGTACCAAGGCTTACGCAATGGTGGTAGTGTCAGTACTTGAACTGGTCACCACCGTCTGGGTTTTTCAGCCCCTTAGGTCATTTCAAAAACTTTTCATTTCGAATCTATATCAGGATGTCGGTATACGAGTCATTCAAGGGAGTAAAGTTTTTGGACCCGTACTCCCTTTGAATGTTTGCTCAAACTTTTGGTGCTTTTTGGGTGCCCGGGAGCCTTGTTAGTCTTCATTCCTCCTCTTTCCTTCCACTATCCTCGAAGGGAGGCTCTCCACCTGGACAGGCCTCTTTGCATCGTTCGCTTCTTCGGTCACAATGTAAGCTTTTGGTATACTCTCGGCCTTCCTAAAAGTTTGCACTCCTTTATGTACGAGGTGTTTAAAAACGCTACCTCTCTCCAATACGGACAGGAAAGCGGTCAACTTGACCCCGTCGGTCAACTTTGGGATCTACCTGACCTAGGATATGAAGTGGGACAAAAAGCTCTTCAAGATCTCCCCGGCCCCTTGCTTCACACGAGGAAGGTACCATGATTACTTTTCGATCCTCCGGTTGAAAGCGAATTGGGAGAGGAAGGCTTTTGCCAACTCGTTGAATAAATGGATGGAGTCTACATGCAGCCCATAGAATTAGATCCTTGCGTCACCGTTGAGCGTTAGGGAAAAATATTGCCACATTGTCATCTCGTCTAAGCCTTGGAGTCTCAGATGCTCATGGAAGTGATCCAAGTGGTCCATAGGATCAGCACTTCCATTGTAAGCGTCGAGATTTGGCATTTTGAACTTGGGGGAAGCTGCCTCGTCCTAATCTCCGTTGTAAACGGAAATATGCGTAGATTAGTAGCTCCTCTCTCAGCGTCGCCAAAGACTTGGCAAAACATTTTCTTGAGCTTCTTCTCCACCTGAGGTGAAGCCATCATCTTCTTTTCGTTGAGATAAGTCCTCAACTCGTAGGGGTCTTGCGCAACTTACTGCCGTGGATGGTCCTAGTCCTCGGAGGGACTTCTTCGAGAGGAGTCACGTTATGAATGGCATGCTCCTAGCTGTTCCAAACGCAGCGAGGATTTCGCCTCTCTGGGCTTTCCTTCTGTGTCCAAGGACCCAAGCGACCTTGAAGGCATGACGAGACTCTGCTACTTGAGGCAACTTGCGTCCTTGGGTTCTCGTGTTGATCCACTTACTTTGATGGGTGCTTCTTACCCTTCCCCTTTCTCTGGGATGTCGCTGTTTGAGAGGCCTTGGAGGGCGCCTCTCTTAGCCGCGCGTCCATCTTCAAGTAAAGGTTCTTGACGACCTTGGATATGTTGTCCATTCTCAAGGTCAACGACCGTACGTATGGATCAGGATAATCTTCTATCCTGATACTCGCCATGGGAGCGTTGCCGCATGAGGCAGGCTCTCTGACTAGAGCATTGGTCTGTCCCATTGTGTTCACCATTTCTTGAGTTTCTTGGAGAACGTGCTAAGCTGAATTTTTATCACGAGTTCCCATAAACGATACCAAATGTTGCGTCCTCGGATTGTGGTCATGGCACAGATTCGGATCCGAAAGCAAAACAACACCAAAGAAATTGGATGAGTGTTAGGAAAGAGAGAGAAAATAACACACAATATTTTTACGTGGAAACCCTCTTCTGAATGAGAGAAAAAAATCACGAGACTAAGGGTCCAAGCAAACTTCGACTATGTTGTTGGGTGAGTACAAAAAGTGGAGAACATGTGAAGTTTAAGGTTCTCTAAGTGCTCTCTGATTACATTTGGAGGAAAACTCACTATCTCTCTCTGTGTGCGTTCATGCAAAAGTGGAAGTAGAATCCCTTGTTAGGTGTGTCTTTAATACTTATATGAGGGCCTGGTTGTCCTAAGTGGAGTATCCACATGGCTTGGCGTGTGCTGGTTGTCCCGCCACCAAATCTACAAGCTTGCTCTACTGTGTCAGAAGGATCGCGTGCTTGCAAGTCGGCGCTGCGAGACATCACATCATGCATGCATCGAAAGCTGTCCTTCTCTGCGCAGGCAATGTGTTGTAGAGGTTACACGTGCTCTAACAGAAGTTAACTTGTTGGGCCAATTCAACTCTTTGAGTCTCATGGAACGTGGGTTTAGGTTTTTGGGCCTCTAGGGCCAACTTAGCCTCTTGAGCCAACTCAACCTCTTGGCCCGCCCGCCCATGTCCTCGGGTGCCCAGAGACAATCTAGTCTCTCAGACCATATTGGGCTTCTGGGCTTTCTTTTGGATTTGGATCCATTTCTTGAAAACAGGCCTCTTAATTGG